>PQWD01014648.1:0-44801 GCA_019425675.1 Leucinodes orbonalis | reverse complement strand
CATATAAATAAAATAAATATCCACTGACTTTCACACAGCGCATCTATCCCCAAGTTAAGCGTGAAGCTGTATTAACGGCACTAAACATACTTTTTTTTTTTTGTATATGCGTACATATTATACATAGAGAACACCTAATTAGACCAACACAAATAGACTTGTCATACACACAAATCTTTGTACTGCCGGAGGATCTGACCGGATTCCTTGTTGTATTGCCGACGTCTCAACCATTACACAAATGGGTCGTCAATTATCTTTCTTTTCGGACAATCAAGCTTAAATAAATAGCTTAATTTTTTTTGGCAAGCAACGCACTCGTGCAGTGTTACTTCTAGTGTCACCATGTCACAGGGAGGAGTGTGAATAAATAAATATCCACTGCATGCCACAGCACCATCTAGCCCAAGTTAAGCGTGAAGCCTGTATTACGGGCACTAAACATACTTATATATTAATTATTTTTGTATATACGTCAGTGTTAGTCCGTTATTTAGACTCCGACTATATTGACCAATGGTTATTATGACGTAATTGCACTACGAAGTTTGGTTTTCATAATAAAATTGTATTAAAAAAATCGATATAATGACTTCCCTTCAGTGACATGTCGCTTATTATGACCATTTTTAATAAATTTATGTCGTGTATAATGACATGATTCTTTACATCTTCGGGTAAGTTTGTTGATCCCGACACGTCGGGCCGGGCTCGTTTTTATTTTACTCTCGTGTGTATGATGACGGTTAAATGTTAGTGCACGTTAGAACTATAGCATCCTTAGCACTAGCTAAGGAACAACTTGAAAGTGATGGGAAGAGGAAGTCGAGGAATACCGATTATCTACGCAGAAGAGCCTGCAAGCCATGAATATTATCATGTTTTTTTCACAGCAAATGAAAATAATAATTTGACCATAGTTATGTCTTCTATACACATAGTATTAAACTGTTTTACAATAAATGAAAAAACAAAAGCAGACAAAATTACAGATAACTTACAGTTAAAAAATACACTTGTATGTGTTATTGAGCGTCGGTGGCTCAGTGGTGGACTGTCGCTCCTACGGAGGCTGAGGTTCAAAATCCCGACACGTACCAAGTATTTTCGAATTTCGAAAATATATGTACGTTATCCGACGCTCTTACGGTGAAGTGAAAACATCGTGAGGAAACCTTCATGCACGCGCTGAGAAGATTCGAAGGTTGTGTGTGAAGTCATCCAATCCGCACTGGCTGCGTGGACGACTAAGCCTAATCACCCTATACGGGTAGGCTCGTCCCCTCGTGGACGTTTAATGAGCTGATGATGATGTGTTATTATAATAATGTGCTGATTACTCATTTTATTTTGATTTATAGTATACGTACGTATACATATGTAATTACTATGTTTCTGTATCTAAATTATACATATATTTTACAAAAAAGGTTATTCATTTCACATAACATCACATAACGCTTTGTATGACGTCCGCTTATTATGACGTGTTAGTCAATTCCTTACGATGTCATTATAAACAAACTCTACTGTACATATTATACATAGAAAACACCGAACCAATACTACAAATAGACTTGTTCATACACACAAATCTTTGTACTGCCCGGGATCTAACCTGGGACCCTTGGTGTATTTGCAGACGTCTCAACCATTACACAAATGGGTCATCAATTATCTTTCTTTTCAGACAATCAAGCTAAAATAAATAGCTTTATTTTTTTTGGCAAGCAACGCACTGTGTTATCGAACAACGAAAATTAGTTTGAACTATTCTGGTGTAGTTTTTTTTATACGTCATAAACGGTGAACCACTATTTTCATATTAAAGCTGAAGTAAGTGCCTAAGTAAATAGAAATTACTTTATATGTTACTTGCTGCTGGAACCTCCACGGGCGATTCCGATTCGCGCTTGGCCAATTTATTTAATAATGTTCCTTATTTAAATACCTATTTGCAAAAATCAAACCTGCTTGAGGTATAGGTAAAAGGTCAGACTGACAATCCAAAATGCATTTTACGCTATTGATATTATAAAATCTACAAATCAATTAAGAACTAATCAGTGTGAACAAACACTCGAGCATTAATTATCAAAAAATAAATAATGTTCGTCACTGTAGCCAGTCCTCATTTCACTCGTATCTCTACAACCTAGTCTTATTACAAAACGAGTCATAGATCTTAAAACTATAAATTTACTCCTCAACAATCCCACATCCTTACGAATTGTAGATAAAAGAATCAGCTAAGAGATAATTCAAGTAAATATTGCGGTGTCATGAATGAAATGTTTTTATAATGAAGCGTGCGAGCGAAACGATCGATTGTTTCGTTCCATTGAAGGAGGCCGATGCACGTGCGCTGTGCTACACAGTCAAGGCTGGAACAGAATATTATATCACAATACAACGCGACTGTTTAGATGCTCATTTGGCGACACGCCATCTCGCCAAAAACAGTCAAAACTCGTGTTTAGATTGTTCCGTAAATTTGATTAGGTAAAAAAAAGAATGCCGCGCGTACAAGTAGAACAAGGCGAGTTGGAGGGGATCGTTTGCGAGTGTGAAGACGGAGCTTACTACGCTTTCAAAGGTGTTCCGTACGCGAAACCGCCACTTGGAGTATTAAGGTTCAAGGCCAGTATCATAAAATTTATGTGAATACGTTATCTTACTGATAAAACCAATAATCTTTTCACTTTATAGTTTGTGACTGTCTAGGTACAATATTTATTTGTGACGTTTATCTATACTTTGATATAAATGTATTTGTAATAAATTGGTATCAGCTGTAGGCATATTCCACAGCTGGACTCCTTTTTAAATATGTATAATATACCGGTACATTATACCTACACGTGTTTAAAATTTATAAGTTTTAATCCTTTAAAATATTATGTTTATTTAAATTATGATACTTGTTATAAAATAAGTTCCTTACCAACGATCTCGTACCATACGTAACAACTTTGTAGTTTCCGTACTTCAGAACTACATACTATCGTAAAAAATGAGTCCAAATCTTTCGTAAAACAGAACGTATAAATTTATATTATACAGCAGAAAGGTTATCTATCTACCTAACATTTACTTCCTTATTCGACTGTTATAACTGCCAGCATTTGGCACGACAACCTTGTTATTTCGTATAACTATATTATACTTACATGTTCATAAATACTGGCCTGTTTTGTTATTTTCGTAAACATTAAGACCGACATTAAAAGCCGCTCGTCTCATTAGAGTGCTGTGTGGCAACGGCAGTTACAAATTAAATTTTTGGTAAGGTGTAATTTGTAACGAAGTCGCGACGCGCTAACACCCACTTAATTAGTATTTGATGGCGCACTCGCTGCCAGAGCACGGGCGTCGCGTGCCCACCGGCGATTAACCCTCGCAAATTGCTCCACCACCTATACCTAAGCTACAATAAAGCACCAATGTAGCTGAATTTCGCATCTTTAACCAAATTTTTATACACACCTAGAAAGGGAAACGGGTGCTTACTTTGTTTCCATCCTATCATCAAATAGCTTTACATAAGTAACTAGGTACTATCCCATTGAATATGTATTTCGATTAATATTTTGATCGACTGCGCAACACTTACATGCCAGACTTAGGGTCGACCCAGACGACAAAGTTTTTGTACGATCGAGTCTGGGGCGCAATTAAATCATTCATACATTTTGCATCGAAGGTCTGACCGCATATATGGAGGCTTTATTACGCCGAAAACACAATCGCACATAAACCCTGTCTACGTAGCCCCTCGTAATTGACAAGTTATAGATAAACCAGTAGACAGGAGTAAATTTAGCAAGCGGTCTTTCTTTAATTTTATAATTTCTTTTTTACTTGTCTGAATTAGTAAAAAAATGGCTTTTTTACTATAATCAAAATAGTTCATATGAAATGACTAGTAATAGGATATTCTCTCTTTATTTCATAAAATATGTATTAAGTGAAACCTCCATTGATGGAAGACCGACAGAGGTATCGTATCTCTCACTTAATATTAACGATTGGAGTAACGAGTGCATTGCCAACCTTTTAAAAGTATCGGACTAAAGGAATATAGAGGGGGAAGAGGAAAGGTTTAGGCCTCTACTGACGCCACGTCTGATGTGAAATCATACTAAGAGATCACATAAAATAGCTTTAACTTCCGGTAACCAAGGCTGTGTCGGTTTTATATTTAACAACCCGCAGGTAAATGTTTATAGCTCTATTAAGCAAAACAGAATGGAAAGTGAACTTACCAAGGACTATCGTTCATCTTTCTGAATCATCAAATCAAAAGGATCACGCAAAATGGGGGTGGTATATATAACTAGCATAATGTAAAAACGTATTTTTGGTAACTTATATATATTTAATGTACAATCTTCAATTACTTACGGACATTCAGAAGCATTATTTTATAAACAACAACTTGTTATGCACCATATTCCAGCAAATAAATGAAAAATCTTTATTACTACCACATCTAATAATAATAATCTGGTACTGACTCACGGGTATGAATAGTATCTGACCAAACTACGACTAATATCTTTTGCGATTCCAGTGATCAGATGGTTAGGTACATGACCATAATTTGGAGCGAAAATCTAAATTAGAAAGATGTTCGGAAATAAATTTTCCCTTCATAGATTCATTCTACGTTTAGTATATATGTATTTAATATACCTACATAGAACTCTGATTACAAAGCAACCAAACCAGTGTGGTTGGCTTCGTTCAATTAACTATCGTATCCATTACATTCAAAGTATTTAGTACTTTAACTATTTTCTATGATGGAGTTACCTACCTATGCATTAGTTTACGTTAATAACTTAGCTCAATTACAATTTAGGTATGTAGTCTGTAACGAATGTAAGTATAATATAACAAGGTACTGGCAACCTGCCCACAAACATTTCATCTAGTCTTCGGATTGCGGCAAAGAACGAGGGAAGGCCTTGTTCTACAGATAAAGAATGGTTGTAGCAATGTAGTATTATATTATGTAGGTACAGTTTTTACGCTACCCTTCCTTATTTTAATGTAGGTGTTATAAGTAATGTGTAACATTCGAAATTCATGATGCAGTTTTTTAAATCTATTACTTACCTAAACATAATTACCTATACGATGTAATTCTTTTGCCTGACATGCCTTCCTAAGAATTTTTGCTTTACTAGATCCGATTTTAATTCGTTGACAAGCACCTTAAGACCAGACAAACTTAACAGAATTATAAAAGAAGTATCTAAATCAATTTCATTCAATTTGGTAGGAATTATTTCCAATCTGTAGATTATCTTCATAAGCAACTTTATTCAGACCGGACCTTTTTTGTTTTTATTTTTTTACGACATACATATGTCTATGTACGTCGTTATCGACTTTTTCAATGATATGGATTAAAAAAGAACGTGCTAACCGTTTTCCAGGCCCCCGAACCGCCCGAACCATGGACAGGAGTTCGCGATGCATCGCAGCACGGCCCTGTATGTCCCCAATACAACGAGCGCTTAGACCGAATGGAAGAAGGCAGTGAAGACTGCCTGTACCTCAATGTATACACCAAAAACCTCACACCAGCAAAACCCCTACCCGTAATGATATGGATCCATGGTGGTTCCTTCTACACCGGATCCGGAAACTCCGATTTTTACGGCCCGGATTTCTTCATGGCCCACAATATCATACTAGTCACTTTTAACTATAGATTAGAAGTACTAGGTTTCCTTTGTCTTGATAACGAAGATGTACCTGGAAACGCGGGTTTGAAAGACCAAGTGGCCGCCATGCGATGGGTAAAGAAGAATGTACATGCATTCGGAGGCGACACTGAAAATATTACAATATTTGGCTGCAGCGCCGGTGGCGCATCGACTTCTTACCATTTAGTATCAAAAATGAGTAAAGGGCTGTTCAACAAAGCGATATGCCAAAGCGGAGTGTGCCTTAGTGACTGGAGTTACAATTTGTATGCACGACAAAGAGCGTTTCAGCTTGGGAAGCAACTCGGCATAGAAACAGATGACGAGCAAGAATTGCTACAATTTTTGAGAAATTCACCAGTTAGTGCTTTGGTGAAAATTAAGCTTCCCCCACTTAATATCACTGTTAACAGGGATATTACTGATGGATTAACTTTCATTCCTGTTATAGAAAAACGTGATTTGACAGTTGAAAAATTTATATCGGAACCGCCTCCCGATTTGATTCGAAACGGCCAATTGGCCGACGTACCTTTAATTTTGGGGTACACTTCCGGCGAAGGCATTGAAATAGTAAGAAATTTAGATGGAATCCTGGCATCCGGTGTGTTATCTCAAGCTGGAGACTTGGTGCCAAGAGAATTAAAATTCAAATGGACACCGGAAAAAGTGCAAGAAATACACAACAAAATCAAATATTTCTACTTCAAAGACAACGAGATAACTTCATCACATATCCAAGAAGTGTGTAACCTAATAACAGACGTACTCTTTGTGTACAACATACATAGATTCGCTCGTTATCAGTATCACATGTACCGCGAGTCTACACCTGTATATTTATATGAGTTCACAGCAGAGACAGAACGCAATTACACGAAAAAACAATACAATATGGACTCTGTAAAAGGAGTGTGTCATGCCGACGAGTTGCACTATCAATTCCACGTCACCTGCCTTCCAGTTCCTCTGTCTGAAGAATCAGCAAAAATCATTAAACAATTTGTCAAGTTATGGGCAGACTTCGCTGCTACTGGGTAAGAAATTTACTTATGTACTTCTTATGCTTCAGCCATAACGTTCACACTTTTATGTTCATGTTATTGGCTTAAACTCCACACATTTATATAACTAGATGACCAAGGATCTGACTTGTCATTTTCAGAAATCCGACGCCTGATGAATCTAACCCGAATGTGCCATGGAAACCATTTACGGAAACGGAACGCAACTGCTTAGTAATAGACAAAGAATTAAAATGTATACGGCTTGACAACGCCGAGAATATGCGATTTTGGGAAGAATTATATGAAGAAACAATTTTAAATATCGAGAATAGTAACAAAATCGAATAAATCGCGTAGATAATACTTAAAACGTATATAATTTGTGTGTTCTAGTCATTGTTAACTGAAACAAAGAGAAAATTAGATACCGATATAATTTATATGATTTAAAAATCGTGTGCCTTCTAGATATTGTTTCTGTACTTAAACATTACAGTATATATAATAATTTAGTTATAGTAAAAAATTAAAGAAATCCAAAATTAATTGTTCTATTTTTGTGATTGATGTATATTTTTTTAGGACATGGATCAAAAGCAGGGATTTAAAATAAAAAAATATATGGAAATGAATACTTATAATTATTAAACATACACAATTTCTTATAAAATAATATTTGTCCTCTAGGAATACTGCAATAACGTGGCAGTCAATATTTTAGCAAAGAAAAATATTTTTTATTAAGAAGAATTTAAATACTATCGAATTTCAAATTTCACTGATGCGTTATTGCAGTATGACATTAAGGTTATTTACCTGAATACCGTGAATATGCTTGTAATTTTTTGGTTTAGATACCTACCAATTAAACTTTGATTATTTATCCATAAAAATTTTTTGCTGTTTTTTTTTTTTGGAGAGATCCCGTTCAGGTAAAATTAACAAATTTATCTATCTACTTTACACTTGTTTATATAAAATATATGGTACCTAAGTGTTTAGGCTTTATCCCATTTGTAGATAGTGGATAAACATGTCATAGACAAGTATATTAAAAATTATTAAGCAATAATATTCAATACGGACAACATTATTTTTATTTATTGAATTAATAAATATTACTTCATTTAATAACATTGATTAAGTTCGATTCTATTTTAGGTAGTGTTATTGTTTTAAATTTGTAGTACCTGTTAAATATCCCAGATTTTATATTATCGTCCAAAATTTGGGAATGCCCTGAAATAATACGTCAAACGGTAGGTTTTAGGTTTTAATTCTAATAATGCGTTATTTGAATTAATTAATATATACTCCAACTTGGTGATCACCAAATACGTAACATCACTCTGGCTTCAATCTTAATACCAAATAACTTAATAAATAATAGATAACCTAGTAAAGGTTATCTTACAAATCTTTATGGTTAACCTTTTGGCCAGGATTCCAGGCACAATGGGAAATCTTATTGTCTCTGTTGGATATATCAGACAGCAGGGTTTATATTTCTTTGATTGTCATTAAAGTGTTATATGATTTATGGGTCGTTATAGGTCGTAAATCTAATGGTTTTTAAATAGAAATTAGTATGAAAACCATTCAACATTTGACTAAGTTAATTATTTTTTGTAAAATTTCTTTCAATGATAGCTCAGTGGGGTGCAGCATTTTATTCTTTTTTTATTTATTTATTAGAGTTCTTAGTTTGAATGACATCTCAAAGAGATAACATTTCGTCAGTTTACGTTATTCTATAGATTCAACATCGATTTCAGATACAAAAATACCGCTTTGGCGAGCCCTTAATAATAATAATAAATATCCACTGACATTCACACAGCGCCATCTAGCCCGAAAGCATTTAGCCTTTAATATGGGTACTAAACATCGGATAGACATACTATATTTTGTAAGTCCATGGAATTGTTATATCAGTCATATTCGCGGCAGGTAATTAAGTAAGTGGTCAGTACCGACCGGAGCGGGAATAGCGAGACGAATCCCGACCACCGAGGTGTCTTTCACGAGACTTCGAGCGACGGCGACGCTCGCGAGAACGTAGAAAATATTTCTAGTAAAGAAAGATTTCAATATACCATCCACATTCAAATCTCGCTGAAACGTTACTGTCAAATATATATTTCAGAGAACCCGTACAGTGAAATTTTATTTTTTATCTATTTACTGATAGACTTATATTCTTCTTTTTTAGTACATGGTATTGTTACATCAAAGTCATATTCACGGCAGGTATTAGTGTAAGCGGTCAGTACCGACCGGAGCGGGAATTGCGAGGCGGGTCCCGACCGCCGCCGCCGCCGCCGACGCGTCTCTCGCGAGACCTCGAGCGACGGCGACGCTCGCGAGAACGGCTTCGCGACTTGCGACCGCCTTTGCGACGCGAATACAAATATCTGCAATCAAAAATAAACGTGTGACAGCCATCTGGTTAAATAAGCCATCTAATTGGACGCCTAGGCCGCTCGTTAAACACCGGCATTCAATTAAATAGCTGAAGAATAAGTAGCCATGTCGCTGACCGCAACGTTTAACCAGATGGCTGAACATTGTGAAGACATTTAGTTACTTTTATTTGACACTTTCATGTTTAATAATTATTTTGACCATGAAACAATTTATTTTATTTTAATTGCACAAAAAGATAATAAAACCATAACATTAACTGTTTACGCTGCTGGCGTCATACTTATTTTAATAACTACTAGCGCTGCAGTGGAGAAAAACAGAACTAAATTTGAATCACTTGGCTGAGCCTTGATCTTTATATCTATAGTACTAAATAACTGATAAAACTTATATATTTACTGCAAATACATACATATTATACATAGAACCTTAGGTTAGTTCTGGGATGGGAATTTCTTCTCTGTCTCTCTTCAACCTATCGCAGCCCTCAGCTGGACATAGTTTTCCCTCATTTTGCACCAGATATCCCGATCCTCCGCTTTCGTCATCCAATTTCTTCTGATGTGTTACTTATTTTGTTGTAAAGTTTCATCAAAAATCCTCTGAACCGTTGAGACGTCAAAAAGTAACAAATATGCACTCAAACTTGCGTCTTTATTATACGTGTATGATTTTATATACCTCAGTTACAGCTTACCTTCTCAGCTCTCTAGAAATAGGTTTGAGATGCATGAAATTGCAGAAGCCACTGCGCGTGCACTCGCCCATCTCGTACTGGCGGCAGCAGGCCTCGCGAAAGTCCGTCACGGGGGACAACTCCGCGTACACGGGCCGCCCACCAAACCAACGGTTGTTCAGGTCGTTCACAGCCTTCTCAGCGTCTTCCTCGCGACGGAACTGGAACGAGATCCGATTATTTTAGTCAATGATGTGTGTGGTGTTTTTATTGATTATTTAACGACCACCCATTTGGTGACCATACACATGACGACCTCTTTTGCACCAAGGAGTGGACATTTATTTATTGAACCTTAAAAGATCAAAGCGGACTATTTTAATACTTTTTAAAGAGGAATAATTCTGCCATTAAAATTCTAACAATACAACCTGGCCATCTTCAAGGCAAGAGTGAATAAGCTGTTTCTAGGCAGGCATGATCCATCCTCAGCCACATCATCACTTACCATCAGGTGAGATGGCGGTCAAATGTCTGCCTATATATAGAAGATAAAAAAAATACATTTGTATGTTTTTCCTTACGTTAACTATAACCTTTTTAATGCTTACCAAATTTGTACAAAAATAATGCAAATAAATAATTATTTGAGGTGTTTATATGAACATGATATTAATCTTTTAAAATACCATTCTTACAAGTATTACATTTATTAGCTCATGCACACAAATGTTTATACTGCTAAAAGATAGAGAGACCCGATGTCTCAACCATTACACCATATGGGTCATCAAATATATTACTCATCTATTAAATATTTTATTACAAAAAGGGATCTTACCTTTATGTAAACATTCCCAACTAAATGATCACCAAGGTTGTCACACACATTCATTTCTTCAATCTCACCATACTTGTCTTCACATTCCACAAATACATCTTCAAAGAAGTTATCGTAGTGCTCCTGCATCTCTTCATCAGATACATTAGCCACAACCACTGTAAACAATAAGAATATCAATGTTATCATGGGTACAAATATTTTATTAGGACACTAGAAAGTTTATTGATTGGTGGGGGCTTATATGCAATAGGCTTACATAGCATACATGAGTAAGGGTTATATTCAATAGATTTGAGTAAATCATAGTATAAATAAATATCCACATTTACACAATAATTAAATCTCTTCTCTTCAACCTATTGCAGTACACTGCTATTATTAAATATTAATCTGTAATTTACAGTACTGAATGACAGATTGTGGGTACTAAATGATTGACAAAAATGAATGAATATACTTTTTTTTGTACAATTATTATATTATACATATACCAATCTGCATTAGGCCCTCATGGTGGGTGATGGCCCAATCTCCCCATGGCTATGCTGGGTGGGAAGTACTCTACAGTGGGCCATTATAGGTGATGATGATGACATGGAAAATACCCAAACTACTGTGTATGCGGATTGGGATCAAACATGGAGCCCGTAGTTTAGTTACTATTACACCAATTTGTTTGTATGTCGTAGGCCCATAGCCTCTAAAATGAAGAACACAACACAGCTTCTGTTAAAGTGAATCCTTATTCTGTTCCCAGAGTAGGTAGGAGTAAGAAAAGATAAATTAATAAAAACTGCAGTCACTTACAATGACTCCCGTCAGCAGACTTTGCAGAATTCTGGGGATTCACATACAAATTCTGGAGGAGAACAGTTTGAGAAAATGTTGGCTTATTATGAATACGGGAACATCGATCTCCATGACGACATGCTCCAATTTTAAAAATAAAAGGAACAGTTTACTCTGAAACAAAAATATTTTTATAATTACAACATTGCATGTTCTTTACATACCAAAAAAAGATCGAAATAAAAAATCATATAAATCAAACCAACGTTTTACCATTCTTGCTAAATTTTAGAATACATATATAAACCTATGTAACAAAAAAAAGGATGTAGGTACCAAACACAATAGCTAGGTACCCTAAGAATTGTATAGAACCGATAAATAAACAAGTTACTAACCGATATAGTATTTTTCTGGGAAGTAATATTGTTAAATTGCAAACACAAAACACATACAATAGTAAAAATTGAGTACTCACTTGTCTTTTTCAGTACCAAATATAGCGGCTAAATATTCTGCCATTCTGCCTTAGGAAACAGAAATAACCTACAAAATAGTCAACTTAAATTTAGTTAAAGTCGAATATCTATTCAAGTTGCTTTTCTACATGTGTAACAGGGACACCAGTTTTTATATATTGAGAAAATCAAATGACACTGTTAACAATTTCAAAAGTACTTTATAGATATTTCATTAAAAATTATAAATGTAGCCGTTCTATCACCAAACATCTACCAAACACTAGTGATGTCCGACTGTTCGTTTCGAATTGATTCCATTCAATTGAATGTGAAAGTCAGTTTTTGTCACATGACAATTTATATAAAATTTTGTATATAATAGGGCAACCAAACAATAAATATATCAATGAAAATAATGTACATATCAGGTTTTCTTGTGATATCAAAACATATATTTTCGTAAAAAGTACAAAAATCAGCCACACTTCAGAATAATTTCTTAATATCTTACAGACACATAAGATTTTAATTGAATATTTGGCTTCTTGTAGGTCCTTTTAAGTCTCCGACAATAGTCTGCTAGCATTCCTGACTAAATTTCCCTTGATAACACTTCTCCATTAAGAAAATGTCCTGATAGAACCTCTGACCTTGTTTGTCACCAGTGTGTTGCCAGTATGATTTCCCAAAAAAGACGGTTGGCTTTCCAAAAAGGTACGCTTTTTAACTTTAAGGTACGGTTGGGTCGGGATACTCCTGCAAGAATTTCCACATTATTATTCGTTCTTATTTTCTGACCTATCCGTGTATAATCTACTTGGGTGAATAAATATAAAACGCAATTTTGTGCAAATAGCGGATTGCGCTTTGTTCATGAGTAATCCCAGAAACCAGAACTTAACTTTTTTTCTTTAATTGTTAAAATCATAATTAAAAGCTCTCAAAGTCTTGACAAAACGCTTTGCTTTTTTTTTCTTCATCTCGAGATTCGTATTGTTTCCTAAATAAATTATATGTTTCGAAAAATTCAAGACACCATTATTTTCGAAAATAAATGTTACTGTCCACTTGCAATTAACTTTTTGAGGTCACGGAGCTGTGAAAGGCGAAGTCCAAGTGAGATTATTAGAAACCGAAACAGGTATAAAAAGTTAAGATTTGAAGAAAACCACGGGGCCCGTAGACCCGTTTCAAAACTGAACATCTATGGCAGGAGTGTGAAGAGTCCAAAGAATAGAAAATATGATAGTTGGTAGGGCTTAACATCAAGTCCCTCTTTGGTAGCTCTACTTTAAAGGTCGACGAAACTAAGCAGTACTTATTATGTTAAATAATAATGAAATTAATTAAATTAAGAACTGCCTTCGTGGTTCTAGTGGTACAGAGTTTGGCTTAGATCAATGCATGACCCGGAGATCATGGGTTCAGATCCCTCGGGATTTTATCTAGATAGTTTAACAAATTGCAGGCTGAATCACCTGAAAGTCCGAAAATAAAGATGCTCCGTGCTTTGGACGACACGTGAACCCATATTCGGTCCCGGTATCTATCTGAGGATGTTGTCGTTATCACCTACCAATCCACATTGGGCCCGCACGGTGGATTGCGGCCCAATCTCCAATCTATACTGTGAGAAAGGTTTGTGCCTGCAGTGACCTATTATAGGCTGATGATGATGATGAAAATAAAAAAAACAGCAAATTCTTAGTCGTAAACATTCTTGACAGAGTGGTCGTGGTCATTAAGAAAGAAAGTTGAGTGGCACGCTTGACAATGTTCTCTTGCCACCGCCTGTCTAGTCACTGGTATAGGGCCCCAACTGCTGCCTTGACTTGGCCGCTTCAGTGCATTGGTGCTCTGCCGCGTGCTCGTGTGCCTTAAATTTTCCCTGAACCACCAGGCGCTCCACGGAGTTATCACTGCGCCTCGACTAATGGCCAAAGAAACTCAAAATCCGAGCCTGAACAATGGACGACAGCCACTGCTTGATACCGACTCCTGAGTATGGATTCGTTAGTCCGTAAGGCTGTCCATGGGACTTTTACATTCTCCACCAACATCACATTTCAAGAGCATCTATTTTTCTCTGCTCACACCCTCTCAGAGTCCATGTTTCAGCTGCGTAAAGGAAAATGGGGAAGACAAGTTACAAAACAGCAAAACTGAACGGAAACGAAAGATTTGTTTGCAACTGGCCCATGTAAAGACTAGATCTTATTATTCCTATCGTACTTTTGTGAATAATGTAAATAATGTTATAGCCTTGAAGATTGTATTGTTTTGTTTTTTTTAATTTGTCACTCCTAAGGAAGAAAGAAAGGCAAGTAATGTTAACTTAACAGCCAAGTCTTATTTGGTTGGAAGATAAAAGTTAAAAATGAATTCCGGAATGTTTTTTTAACCTTTGCAGTAAAAAATAAATCACTAATTTAAAAAGGTACGGTCTACACGGAGGTACAGTTGCGGTACGGTGTTATGAAAAGTACGGAAAACCGTACTTTTTGGTACGGACTGGCAACGCTTAGTAACCAAATTTGCCGGAAAGAAATCCAGATGAGAGTCCAACATGTGTATTTCAAGGACATATAACACTCCAAAGTTTTAAATAAAAATAAATAAAAAAATAATAATTAATTTAAATTGTTTAGTTTAGTTTTCATTTAATAAGTTAATTTTTTTTTAACTTCCCGCTTATTTTCTACGCTGAGATTAAAGTTACTGAATTCTCTAAACACATAACACTTTCGAGCATATTTACGATCTAAGCAACGTAGATAAAATTTCGTAGTATTTGTAATAAAATAACGTAGATAAAACGTAGATAGAGATTCTTGCCGGAGCCTTCTCCATAGAATCAATTATCCGAACCGGTAATAGATTAAAGCTAGTTTTAAAATTTATAATCAATTTGACGATTCAAAAGTATCTTATAAAGACTTTCCACCCGCACGTGAATGTCAGTTTGATGCAAAAAAATATTTTTGAGTTTGATATCAATGTATGGGAATCCAAAAAAAAACTTTTTACTATTCAAGTTCTTACTAAAACCTTATAGCGGTTCACAGAATACATATACTTAAAAAGTTTGAATTGTGCAGTTCTAATAGTTTTGGAGAAAAAAGGGTGTGCCATTCGGACGGACAGAGAGACAGACATGACGAATGTATTTGGCTACATAACCCTAAAATAAGTGTTAAAACCTATTGAAATATTATTCAATTTAAACGAGTCGATAGACCATTTACAATGTATAATCATGATAGCTTCTGTGGTTCTCCTCCGCCGCCTATTGACAACGTCAAATTGTACATCTGTCCTGTCTGTCTGTCTGTCTTTAATCTGTGGTAGGTCGTGTGGTGAGGAGTGCGTGTAACTGTAATTTGTGAATTACATTTGTGTTGTGAAAATCTTATTCAAATTTATTTTTAAATTCAAATAATATATTGACTCTCCAAAAAGTATCAAATATTTGTAATGGATTTAATTGTTGGTGTTTTAACTTTTAAGGAAGTGATTTTGGATTATTTATTTTATTTATTTATTTATTTATTTCATAAATCCACAACAACTTACAGTTTCCCAAGACGTCATTATGGCATACATAGAAGATTGAACAAAGAAAACATTGCGAGACATATAAAATTTGCCAAGTACATGGATACAATAATAATAATTGGTCACTAATAGTCAACAATACATTAAAATTACGTCAAATTATTAATAAAAGTTAGTAGGTTTTTAACATGTCAGATAAAATTGAACATTGAAAAAAATAATAATTAAGGAATGTCAACAATGGAAATTATTTAATATTACACACATTATTTATATAAACCAAGGACATTCTACAAATTTGGGCAAAGCTGTCAGCAAACACATCAATTTCAAAGTGTTGAGCCAGCATATCGCCAATAAGGCATAGAGCGCGAATGGTAGGCGCGTGAGCAGCGTACTTGGTGCGCGTCTGGGGCCGCCGTAGCAGGCGCGGCATCCTTCGCGGTGCCACCGTACCCTCCTCATCCCAACTTAACCGATTAGGAACTAGGAGTTCCACCTTACCTAATATCATTGGGCTATCTATTTTATTGCGTATTATAGATATGTACACAATAATTATTTGCATTGCTCTCCGGGATTTAAGAGTGTAGATACCTACCATTCCAGATACAAATAAGGACGGGTATAGGTATGGGTAGTACCCATATTTCCTCTTGTATAACCAACGTGCAAATTTACGCTGAATTCTTTCAATCATTATTATATATTTATGTTCGTAAGGGTCCCAGACAATAGCACCATATTCGAGTTTGCTTCTAACATAAGCATTATAAAGGACTATAGCAACCTCTACTTTATTAAACTGGGATGCAGTTCGTATTACGAAACCAAGCATTTTGCTGGCTTTTTTACATATACTATTCATATGATCATGAAAGTCCAATTTAGTGTCTAATATTAAACCTAAGTCACGTATTTCACTTACCCTTGTTAAGGGAGCGTCAGATAAATAATAAATAACATTAAGCGGATGTCGTTTTCGTGAAAATGTGATAGTTTTACATTTGTTGTTATTAAACGGGAGATGATTTAGCTCACTCCAAATCAATATTGCGTCAATATCGCTTTGTAGAGCTTCACAATCCGAAGGTCCATCCACAGCCAGACTGAGCTTAAGGTCGTCCGCAAACAACAGGCACTTAGAATATAATATGTTTTCAGGAAGGTCGTTAATATAAATCAAAAATAGTAATGGCCCGAGCGTACTGCCTTGACTCACGCCAGATCTAGTGTAATAGTCTTTAGATATAAATTTACCCACTCTAACAAACTGCCGGCGATCACGCAGATAATTTGAAAAAAACTTTACGAGTTGTGGAGCAAAGCCTATCTCCACCAACTTGCGTAATAAGATGTCATTGTCAACCAGATCGAACGCCTTCTGAAAATCGAAGTAAGCTACATCTACTTGCTTACCATCGTCCAACCCCGCATAGAGGTAATCTAAATGGGCTATGAGATTGGTTGAAGTAGAGCGTGCATGCCGAAACCCATGCTGGTTATCATGGAACAGGTTGGCAGTTTGTTTATTTATTAGAATGGCCAGTACTATTTCAAACAGCTTAGCAAAGACACATAATACTGCAATCGGTCTAAATGATGAGACATCATTATCACAATTAGCTTTAGGGACCGGAGTGACCCTAGAGATTTTCCACAAGTCAGGGTAGCGAGAAGTGGACAGGGCAAGGTTAAAAAGGTAAAGGAGTGGTTTCATAAAGCCTGATATGCAATCCCTTGCTAAGAACACAGGGATACCATCTGGACCACCCGCCGATCGAGTTTTAAGTCGCTTAACTGCTTCTATCAAATTAGAGCCCTCGACTGCATCAACAGAAATGCAAGTAGCATNTTGATTCCATTCAATGAATGTGAAGTCAGTTTTTTGTCACATGACAATTTATATAAAATTTTGTATATATAGGGCAACCACAATAATATTCAATGAAATAATGTACATATCAGGTTTTCTTGTGAATAAAATATATTTTGTAAAAAGTACAAAAATCAGCCACATTCAGAATAATTTCTTAATATCTTACAGACACATAAGATTTTAATTGAATATTTGGTTCTTGTAGGTCCTTTTAAGTCTCGACAATAGTCTGCTAGCATTCCTGGACTAAATTTCCTTGATAACACTTCTCCATTAGAAAATGTCTGATAGAATCTGACCTTGTTTGTCACAGTGTGTTGCAGTATGATTTCCCAAAAAAAGACGGTTGGCTTTCCAAAAAGGTACGCTTTTTAACTTTAAGGTACGGTTGGGTCGGGATACTCCTGCAAGAATTTCCACATTATTATTCGTTCTTATTTTCTGACCTATCCGTGTATAATCTACTTGGGTGAATAAAATATAAAACGCAATTTTGTGCAAATAGCGGATTGCGCTTTGTTCATGAGTAATCCCAGAAACCAGAACTTAACTTTTTTTCTTTAATTGTTAAAATCATAATTAAAAGCTCTCAAAGTCTTGACAAAACACTTTGCTTTTTTTTTCTTCCGTCTCGAGATTCGTATTGTTTCCTAAATAAATTATATGTTTCGAAAAATTCAAGACACCATTATTTTCGAAAATAAATGTTACTGTCCACTTGCAATTAACTTTTTGAGGTCACGGAGCTGTGAAAGGCGAAGTCCAAGTGAGATTATTAGAAACCGAAACAGGTATAAAAAGTTAAGATTTGAAGAAAACCACGGGGCCCGTAGACCCGTTTCAAAACTGAACATCTATGGCAGGAGTGTGAAGAGTCCAAAGAATAGAAAATATATAGTGGTAGGGCTTAACATCAAGTTCCCTCTTTTGGTAGCTCTACTTTAAAGGTCGACGAAACTAAGCAGGTACTTATTATGTTAAATAATAATGAAATTAATTAAATTAAGAACTGCCTTCGTGGTCTAGTGGGCACAGAGTTTGGCTTAGATCAAAGCATGACCCGGAGATCATGGGTTCAGATCCCTCGGGGATTTTATCTAGATTAGTTAACAAATTGCAGGCTGAATCACCTGAAAGTCCGAAAATAAAGATGCTTCCGTGCTTTGGACGACACGTGAACCCATATTCGGTCCCGGTATCTATCTGAGGATGGTTGTCGTTATCTCCTACCAATCCACATTGGGCCCGCACGGTGGATTGCGGCCCAATCTCTCCATATCTATACTGTGAGGAAAGGTTTGTGCCCTGCAGTGACCTATTATAGGCTGATGATGATGATGAAAATAAAAAAACAGCAAATTCTTAGTCGTAAACATTCTTGACAGAGTGGTCGTGGTCATTAAGAAAGAAAGGTTGAGTGGCACGCTTGACAATGTTCTCTTGCCGCCGCCTGTCTAGTGCACTGGTATAGGGCCCCAACTGCTGCCTTGACTTGGCCGCTTCAGTGCATTGGTGCTCTGCCGCGTGCTCGTGTGCCTTAAATTTTTCCCTGAACCACCAGGCGCTCCACGGAGTTATCACTGCGCCTCGACTAATGGCCAAAGAAACTCAAAATCCGAGCCTGAACAATGGACGACAGCCACTGCTTGATACCGACTCCTGGAGTATGGATTCGTTAGTCCGTAAGGCTGTCCATGGGATCTTTAACATTCTCCACCAACACCACATTTCAAGAGCATCTATTTTTCTCTGCTCACACCCTCTCAGAGTCCATGTTTCAGCTGCGTAAAGGAAAATGGGGAAGACAAGTTACAAAACAGCAAAACTGAACGGAAACGAAAGGATTTGTTTGCAACTGGCCCATGTAAAGACTAGATCTTATTATTCCTATCGTACTTTTGTGAATAATGTAAATAATGTTATAGCCTTGAAGACTTTATTGTTTTGTTTTTTTTTAATTTGTCACTCCTAAGGAAGAAAGAAAGGCAAGTAATGTTAACTTAACAGCCAAGTCTTATTTGGTTGGAAGATAAAAGTTAAAAATGAATTCCGGAATGTTTTTTTAACCTTTGTAGTAAAAAATAAATCACTAATTTAAAAAGGTACGGTCTACACGGAGGTACAGTTGCGGTACGGTTGTGTTATGAAAAGTACGGAAAACCGTACTTTTTGGTACGGACTGGCAACGCTTAGTACCCAAATTTGCCGGAAAGAAATCCAGATGAGAGTCCAACATGTGTATTTTCAAGGACATATAACACTCCAAAGTTTTAAATAAAAAATAAATAAATAAAAATAATAATTAATTTAAATTGTTTAGTTTAGTTTTCATTTTAATAAGTTAATTTTTTTTTTAACTTCCCGCTTATTTTTCTACGCTGAGATTTAAAGTTACTGAATTCTCTAAACACATAACACTTTCGTGGCATATTTACGATCTAAGCAACGTAGATAAAAATTTCGTAGTATTTGTAATAAAATAACGTAGATAAAACGTAGATAGAGATTCTTGCCGGAGCCTTCTCCATAGAATCAATTATCCGAACCGGTAATAGATTAAAGCTAGTTTTAAAATTTATAATCAATTTGACGATTCAAAAGTATCTTATAAAGACTTTCCACCCGCACGTGAATGTCAGTTTGATGCAAAAAAATATTTTTGAGTTTGATATCAATGTATGGGGAATCCAAAAAAAAACTTTTTTACTATTCAAGTTTCTTACTAAAACCTTATAGCGGTTCACAGAATACATATACTTAAAAAGTTTGAATTGTGCAGTTCTAATAGTTTTGGAGAAAAAAGGGTGTGCCATTCGGACGGACAGAGAGACAGACATGACGAATGTATTTGGCTACATAACCCTAAAATAATAAGTGTTAAAACCTATTGAAATATTATTCAATTTAAACGAGTCGATAGACCATTTACAATGTATAATCATGATAGCTTCTGTGGTTCTCCTCCGCCCGCCTATTGACAACGTCAAATTGTACATCTGTCCTGTCTGTCTGTCTGTCTTTAATCTGTGGTAGGTCGTGTGGTGAGGAGTGCGGTGTAACTGTAATTTGTGAATTACATTTGTGTTGTGAAAATCTTATTCAAATTTATTTTTAAATTCAAATAATATATTGACTCTCCAAAAAGTATCAAATATTTGTAATGGATTATAATTGTTGGTGGTTTTAACTTTTAAGGAAGTGATTTTGGATTTATACACTTTTTGTAAGATAAATCCATGGCAGCTATAGCATAACTTTAAATTAGTCGTTGTTCGTGGCTTGCACACGAATTGTGACAATGTCTTACAATTCCTCGCTTGACGAGTTCTGCGGATCAAAATTTTGGGTGAGTAGGTCTTTGAACTTTGTGAGAACTACCTACCTATCCTTAGAAAAAGTGACATAAATTGCAATCCTTTTTCAAAATAGAATTATAAATTTGGAGTATTGCCTACGAGTTTTAAGGTAACTGGATATTGCAAATTATTGAACTTTCGAAGTTCCAGTTAAAAACTGTTATCTCTATTTTGTTTCATGTCACTTAAAATCTATGATAGGCCGTTAATGCATGTTGAATAAATTTGTTTAACTTAGGTCTTCTATCTATAAAATAAAATAATGTCATTAAAGTGAGCTTTTCAATCATTCTCAAACCAGTTTTTGCTAAAGTAACAAGGCCTACTGAATAAATTACCATATATTTGCCATCATAAACTTTATATTTTATTATAGTAAAAGTTTTTGTTTAGATATAAAGTAACCCTTTGAACTGTATTTCTAAAAATATTCTTCTCATTATTGCAAACAAAAATAGCAGTTTATACACTGTAATAATTGAATATTTGTAATTAAATTGAAACATACACACCTAGTTCTACTTTTTTTGATAACATGCGTTAATATTAATATTTCTATTTTAGGATAGCAATCTCAGCTGGTATACAGAAAATCCAGAGCTAACACCATGTTTCCAGAAGACAGTTTTAGTGTGGACCCCTTGTGCTTACCTATGGGTGACAGCCTTATTAGATATATACTACATATTACATAGCAAGGAAAAGAATATACCATGGAATGTACTGAATATAAGCAAATTATTTATCACCTGCCTGTTAATAGTTGTAAAGTTTGTGGACTTGGGGTGACAGTTCATAATTCATCACAAAAAGAAACAACTGTGTCCAATGCTGACTATTACAGCCCTATTATAAAGATATTTACTTTTGTAAGTATAAATAAAAATTATATTGCATATTAATGTTATTAATTTTAAAGTTTGAAATTTGAAAAGTTCTTAACTAATATTGCTGTCACTGTAACTAGTAAATTAAATTCAAATCCTCATCTTGCTGAGGTTGTTTCTCTCCTCAAGTCACATGTTGATGAGTGCAAAACGTCTTTTAGATTTACACATGTAAATGCAGGGATAATCATTAGAACTTTTAAAGAGTTAAATATTAAAAAAACAGAGGATTTATGGGGACTCTCTATAGAAATACTTAAAAATATAATTATATGTATTGCTTCTCACTTAGCTGTTATTTTTAATCAGTGTGTTGACCAGGGCAAATTTCCAAATTTAATGAAATTAAGTATAATCATACCTTTATTCAAATCTGGAGAAAAGAGTGACCCGTCTCACTACAGACCTATCACTTTTCTCCTAGCTCTAAGTAAGATATTTGAAAAAATTATATTTAATCAATTATGTCTCATTTCAACATAAACAAATTATTACATAGCAATCAATTTGGATTTACTAGAGACAGATCCACAACCGATGCAGGAGTGGCACTAATGAAACATATTTTTGAGGCGTGGGAAAATAAGCAAGATGCTATAGGAATATTCTGCGATCTATCAAAGGCATTCGATTGCGTTAACCATAATACTGTCCTCATGAAGTTGAAGCATTATGGTGTCGATAAGGACGCACTTAATTTAATACAATCATATTTAATGAATTGAGTCCAAAACATACATTCGGAGAAACAAGTTCCAGCGTAGCCCGTTTATTAGCTTAGTTCCGCTGCATATGCTGTAGAAAGATAGGAAGATAAGAAGTCTCACTGATATTGAGACTGCAAGACTTGTGTTTTTTAGCTATTTTCGCAGCGTGATGTCTTATGGTCTACTTTTGTGGGGGTCTGCAGCTGAGCCATCCGTGCCATATACGGCCATAAATCACGTGACTCACTACGGGAATTATTTAAACAAATAAGTATTTTAACATTACCGTCTCAGTCCATTCTAGACTGCGTCATCTATGTACACAAAAATTTACATGTATTTTCAAAAAAGTCAGATAATCATAGTTTGAACACTAGGAACAAACACTCACAACTCATTTGTGGGATTAAGCATTAAAATATTTAATAAGCTACCACAAAATTTAATTGATTTACCCCTTCATAAGTTTAAGTCTCATGTAAAGTCGATTTTAATAAAAAAAGCTTGCTATAGTATTGAAGATTATATAAATGATAAAAACTCATGGACATGTTGATCTCCACGCCTGCACTACTTTTGTTTTTTTTGTTATCATCTATTTAAATTTATATAATACTTTTAAATAAGTGTTCTTTAAGGACCTAAACTGAATAACACTTTTCATTTCCATTTTCATTTTCATCAGTTAGGTATTTACTTTTGTAGGTAAACAAAACTTACAAACTCAACCTTTTATAAACTATTTTACAATTGTATATGTTTCAATTCATTCACTAACATTAATTAATCTAAATTATAATGTAAACATTTGACAACTTCCTTAACTGTTGGTAAAATAAAATCTTCACAACTTTTGGCTGCCTAGCCATTTTTAAGGTTCCGTAGTCAAATGGTATAAAACAGAACCCTTATAGATTTGTCAAGTCTGTCTGTCCGTCCGTCCGTCCATCCGTCCATCCGAATAACACAACCCCTTTTTTCTCCAAAACTATAAGCAATACACTATTCAAACTTTGTACGTATATGTATTCTGTGAACCGCTATTAGATTTTAATAAGAAACTTTTGGGGTTCCCCATACATTGAACTGAAACTGTAACTTTTTTTTCATCGTACCCCCACGTGGGGTATCAATGTGTAAATCGTTATTAAAGCATAGTATAGTCATGTTAAAGCTTTAGTAGGTGCTTAAGTAAATAAAAATTACTTTATTTTATGTAACTTGCTGCCGCGGAACCCTCCACGGGCGATTCCTACTCGTGCTTGGCCAATTTTTTTAATAACTATAAACCATACATTATATTCAAGGATTGCCAAAACAATACTAAATTTTTTACCATCATATCCTATGTTACCATGCCCATGCCTTCTGCCCCCTAATGATTTAATATCATATTTAAAGTGTGATTATTTCAGGACCATAAATAACTTGAACATATACCTAGTGGAAAATTGTGATTGCTAGGCCAGCATTAAATGTTATTACATCATTATCTCTATAAAAAATCTGTCAGTTCTTGCTCATTACAGTACTCTAAACGGATCTTTTAATATGACCTTCAACTTTTAATTGAGAATTAAAAAATAATCGTCATATTGTTATGAAATACATATTGCACAATAGATATTTACATAATTATCATAATAATAATTATTTTCTTGCAGGGTTTGGCAGCTACTTTATTATATTACAATAGGAAATATGGAATGAGAGCTTCTGGTGTCCTGTTCTTCTTTTGGCTACTTTTAATCCTTGCTGGGCTACCCAGCTTAGATCTGAAATCGTTCTGCATAGTGAAAAAGCAGATGATGAGAATGTTCAATATAATTTTGTCAGCTACATGGTGTACTATCCTCTTATAGTAATAATGTTTATATTGAATTGTTTCGCCGATCTACCTCCGAGGGACACACCTTACAAATATGAAAAGGTAATTGAATTTAATCTCTACTAACAATTTGCTTGCTGTGTGTCAAGGTCAGTTACACAATCTAAATGACACCATTGAATATTTTGACTTCATAAAAACTGTTATCTAATTGCTACCTTACCCTTAACCCATTATAAATTGTCTTAATGATGTGAGTTGGTACATAAAAACAACGAAAAAAAGTTGAACCTCTTTCCAGACGTGCGCAGGTTTCCTAAAAGCGTCGGATAACGTACATATAATTTCGAAAACACATTGGTAGGGGACGGGATTTGAACCCGCGCCCTACTGATTGGAAGGGTACAGCCCACACCATTGAGCCACCGACGCTCTCTTCTGTGAATAACTGGATATTATTAGAGCCCAAAATAATGTATTCTTCAAATATTATATCACATACAATGTGTAATAGATGTACTTTGATGTTAACCGGTTATAATGGTTCAGGAAAATGCAAAGTCATTCTTGTTCATCAATGGACTCTGTGGGTTTTTACATCACCATAATTTGGCCCATATTTCTCGACAACGACTGACTGTTGACGCGTTAAACAATGAGTTCCGATGTATCGTTATATGAGTCGAGATAGTGGTGGGGCAGGACTTCAATTTGGTGCGGGCAAGATATATTTTGCGAGGCCCCTAATAGATGACGTGTTTGATAACGCAAGAGGACGGATTTTATTGCGAGAAAAAATGTTGATGCAAACTTCTCATTATTATTTTCTCTTCGATCCTGTGATCTAACCCTTTGACCGCCAGAGACAACCTAAACCGTCATAAGCAATATCTTTTCCATTGTGTCTAGAATTCTGGCGATACAAGGGTTGACAATCGAATGGGTAGTAGTTAGTTAGTATTGCCAGATACTTGCTAGCCTGTTTTTATTATTATTTATTGTTAGACAAGATAAGTAATTATATCTTTATTTGAGTTTGGGGGCCACCGAAGCGCGAGACTCCGTGGACCCTTGGCACCTTGGACCGCGAGGCCGTAGGCAGAGGCCTACGACGCCCACGCGTTACCCCGCCTCTAAGTTGAAATGAAATTTATAATGCTGCTACATCAGAATAACTTACTGCAACTTATTATTATTTATAACATCTATGTGCATAGGTACAAAAACGAAATCAATCAATTAGGCAACATTCCTCCACGCTGCTGAACATGGGCCTCTAAAGAGCGCCAACCATTCCGATCATATTTCCCATTCGCAAATCATCAGACCACCGCGCCACAGGACACCCCATCCTATGCTTGCCCAAAAGAGTCTCCACAAAAACAAAATGGATTCATATTTCATTCCGAAGTTTTTAATAGTAACTAAATAACTAACTGTCACTTACTCGACTAACTGTGGCGATAGTATGAATTCATCGATACAAACAGTAAGAATCAAAATCGTTCACTTTTCGAGAGTTGTCTCTTGAAAGGAGAAAGGTGCGTCGACTAACCGTGACCGATACCTATATAATGGTTATTATATAGGTAGGTACTCGGTTAGTACTTAACTGGCTTTTAAAATAAAATTACGTGTGTACATTTAAATTACCAACTTGCTGTTGGTAAAAAGCTTAAAATAGAGGTTTAACCTCCATGTTTGTTAGTTCAAACAGGAATAGGTATATGTTTGATGCTTACTATTACCTAAAGATGTCCTGTTGCCGCTCGTATTATTTATTTATTTTTTTTACAAACATGTGACAAATACTTAAATTGGTTCTGTTACTGTTTACATAGCGTTGTCCTGTAATTTTCTGAAATCGCCCTTTCCTTCGATCCGAGAGCGTAACTTTTCGAGAATATTGTTACCTTGTATACGACTAAAAAAAAAAATCTGTACTTCATTCCTAAGTTTCATCCCCGATAGGTTAGGTTAAAACTCGACTAAATACAAACGGGATGTGAGGGTTCCCATCTTACATATTTCGTTCGCATGCCTTCCTTGCACAGTATTGCTTTGCGGATATTAGACCGTAACCTACCATGCGGGTCTATGCGGATTGGTCGACTACCATATTTAGCCCATTGAACACCAGGAATCAAGACACTTAGGAAATTTATTGTGTCCGGCGCCTCAAGGCGTCATTGGCGGTCAAAGGGTGAAACAGTAGACTGGCTGGACTCGAGTCTCGTTTCAGATACTGGCCTGAGAGAGCGAAAAGTTCGTTTTAAAGCTGACTGGACATATTCTCGATCGATTATCTAAGGTTCTGTAGCATCACAAATTCTGATATAAGGGTGTTTAACCGTCATATAATAAGCTCTATTGGCCAACGTAAATGTAAGCTAATTTGAAGATTTGTCCAGACCGCCTGAGGTACATCTTTTTTTACACCAAATAATGTGATTTATCCGAACCCACTCAACTATGAAGTCTTCCCTGATATGATGGTCTAGTCCAGTGGCTACTTATTTGACTGAAACTGTAATTATAGTCGCAATAAGTAATGTGCCGCAACTGCAACATGATAGCTATAGTCAAGACAACAGTGACCGAAACTAGATGTATCGACGTAACAAAACACAAGTCATTCTACACACTAACTTTTGGGAAGTAATTTTATAGGCCACCTAGTCGCTTTTATTTAATGCCAAACTATTTACAATGGTAGGTTTTTTATATGAGGAAATAACGTCGAGTTCTTTTTCGCGATATAAAAGGAGGTGTGAATTTTATTGCATTATTAAAACTAGGTATCGTAGTCTACTATATAAACGAGGTGTGTATTATATTTCGCCAGTGTGTATTTATCACTATTATAATATTTATAATGTACAAACACTTTTCTATGAATATGGTCTTAGAATTCATCTTGCGTTCTACAAGGGCACATACTAAATTAAAGTTTTATAAGAATAATAGTACCTACCCAAAGTAGAATTGAAGTTTTCCTTGACATTACACTGTTACCCTTGACTCGTGAGCGCATCCATCGCCAACAATCATTAAGTTTCGAATGGTCTACCTGTTTGTCTTAACTTTATGTTACATAACCACTTTTTAGATGTTGCTATACTGACAAACATATTAAATAAATTTACACAGATTCCGAACCTTTCCGTTAGAAAAAAAAATGTTTTTAAAATCATATTACGTGACATTTAAAATTCTCCTGAGTAGTCTTGACTTTTGAGTAGCCTGTATTAGGTCATCGTTCACTGGATTGGCGACCTATTTTGATTATGAAAAAGCCTTTATTTTTTAACAGTTAGTAGAAGTCGCTTTTTAACATATACAATTACTTACCAGTGCAATTCAAAAATATGTAAAGCCTTGATGTTTTCCGGTTGTCATATGACTATCGTCGTGAGGTAACATAAAATCATGTTGAAATAGGTAAATGACTTGATTATTAACCTCACTGACACCGACACGACAGGGTTATTCTGATTTTTAATCCTGAGCTTTTAATCCAAGTGCAATATCATATGTAATAAGTTTAGCGTGAAATATATAAAATTTTTAAAACCATACTAATTTAGTAAAAATTCAAGATACTAAGCGTCTTTCAAGTTTTCTGTCTCGTTGTTTATAAATAATTCATTAATTCCATTAGTGGTTAAAGCATAAAGCCGGTCTTCATTTATTATTATAATACATAAAAAATGTTATCTGACTAACAAAATACTTGGAAGGTACAATCTGGTATTTTGTAAAATGTAAGGTTTAAAAATTTCGCTGTTGATTCAAACGGAAGGCGTTTTATATCTATACTAAGTGAGTGATGCGATTGAGTTAAAAGTAATATTTTTTGTAATGTTTTATCGTCTAAAGATTCTTAGTCAAATAATTACGTCACCCAAATATGCACATGGGAATTCATATTTTTGTGTAATGATGATGAATGACACTGTGTTTTTGTTCCTAATGTTTTTCGCTATGTTACTTGTTAATTAAGTAGGTAATACATTTAATTCAATATTGTCCACCATATTTATTTTTATACTTACTGAACGTTCGTTATCGGAATGTGTTTAAAATTTACTGGCCATGAATAGGCACATGTTCGCATAAGACCGTATTGGAACGTCATCGTGCTGGGATTGCCGGAAAAATGACACCATGCTTTTATCATCCATTAGCAACTGCAATCGACTTAGCTACAAATATATTTTTTATGAGTGTTTAACCTACCAGGTCAATAAATAAACGACACAAATTAATAAGTGTATAAAGGCAATTAAACTGCTTTACCTAGCCCACATTAAACCGGTAACACTTGAAATATTCTAACTGGAACATATTACAAAGTAATCTGAATATCCTTTGGAATATCGCCCTTTGAGCATAATTCATGGTCGACACCGAACGTATTTTATTGCAAGCTAACCAGCAGACAGTTAATCTGATAAAAAGTGATACCGCTACCCATGGACAATAGCAGCTACGAAAGAGCAACGAAAGCGAACCTTTAGAAAGGGAGAGCGAACTTAGATAAACAATTACGAAGAAACGTAAACTGACCGAGCCGCACTACACATACCTACGTATAGTTATTGTTTTATTTATAACGTTATATTATTTATTTCAATTTTGACCTTAACGCGTCACAGAAAGGGTACCAAATCAAAAGCACGAGCACACTATTATGTCATTATGACGTGATGAACTGCGAGCGAGCGACGTGATTATGAATAAGAATTCTGCCCAACCGGCGCGATAGGCAGAACTTTGACGCGAACACTTTGATTGAGATTGTGCATCAGTTAGTTTATTGATTTTATCTAAGAGAGGGAAAATGAAAAATGGGAAAGAGCTTAGTTACCTCCTGTAACCTCACCTCACTCGGTGAAACACAAGGTTGTTTCAAGCTGGTTTGTCTATATTACTCCAGTCGGTGGCTCAATGCTGTGGACTGTCGCCCTCCTACCGTGAGGGCCGAGGTTCAAATCCCGCCACGTACCAATGTGTTTTCAAATTATACTAATCTTACGGCGAAGGAAAACATCGTGAGGAAACCTGCGCACGTCGGCTAAGAGATTCAAAGGTTGTGCGTGAAGTCGTCTAACCCGTACTGGGCCCGCGTGGACGACTAAGGCCTAATCACCCTATACGTGTAGGCTCGTGCCCCTCGGGGACCTGTAATGAGCTGATGATGATGACTCCGGTCGTGCCCAAATGATGATTACACCAAATGGATCGTCTCAATATGTATCTTTGTACCAGAACCAATGTCCGGAGACCGCTGCAGGCTTCCCGAGCCGGCTGACCTTCAGCTGGTTCGATCCACTCGCGCTCACCGGCTTCCGCAGGAGTTTGACGGAAAGCGACCTGTGGGCGCTCAACCCTCAAGATTCGTCTAAAGAAGTAGTGCCAAGATTCGATAAGTTCTGGGAGAGATCGCTCAAAAAGCGGGAGAAGTGAGTACCTACAGTAGTTTATAAATTATGTTTATTATTACTAGTTTAGAATATCTGACGCAAATGATAGATTATTTGTATCCCGCCAATTCAAATGAGTTTGTTGTTTTATTTGTTTTGTATAACGCTGATCCATGAACCTAGCATTCATAATGCTGGGTCTATGCACTGATTTTTGCATTTCCGTCATTTTGCGACAATTGCGCTTGTCAATTACATTTATTTCGTGAACAATGAGGTTGGTTACATACTGAGTACCTTTTGTAAAACTTCTAATATTAAGCCTTTATTATGTAATTGTTTTTTGTTCAAAAAAAAGAAAAATGGAGGAGACCTATGTCCAGCAGTGGACTGTGATAAGTAGAAGAGAGAGATTATTACTAGTTTAGCCGTGAACTTTAAAACTGAGGATTAAAACCTCACCTGTACATAATACATCCTGTCGGACATCTATGCTCCGGGAATCTGTTTACACGCAGTGGTTCAGTAACCATCGCGGCGAGTTAACGGTTGGAATTCCTTCAATAGATGAACCCATTCGGGGAAGAACTTTGTTCAATTGGAACATTATAACTGTTCCAGCAGGTTTTCCATCGTGATCACAGAAAACAAAATCAATCTTATCTTGAAACTATATATTTTGCCACTCATAACCCTATGCCTTTTCGTAATAATCAACCGCATACGAAAGATATGTGCTAAAAATACATACAATTTTCTCTTATGTGGGTTCTTGAAACCCTGTCCATAGGGTCGGTCGTTAACCTCACTTTTGTAAGTTTAATGTAATTAAGCGCGATGTGGTATTATCCGTACAGCTTATGTAAGGATCGAGTTCTAGAGTAAAACATATATTAAATATGTTTTAGTAAGCAACAAAACTTATAACCCCCCCAGTAGATTGTGTCCTCAACATCAGTGACGCCAAAGTGTAAAGTGTTCTTAATAATTTGTGACGTAAAGATGAAAAATCGGTATAGGTATTACTCGTACTTCAGGCCGTAATTCCATTAGGTACTACCTGTAAAAACAGGTACGCGGCAGGAAGATTTTTTTTTATTAAAAGTAAATAATATATGGAACCTCGTATATCGCCTATCGAAGAAGGGTCCACAGTGCAGTTACTAACTATTGACGATAAGATTTAAAGTCGTGGGTATCCATTAATTCATAACTGATATCATCATGATAGCCTATGACGTCCCGCTGTAGGGTACAAGCCTTTCCGCACAACATAGATATAGGAAGATAACTGATACCTATAGCACGACAAATAGACGAATGGGTGTAAAATTTATGTGTGACGCTCGCCATCTGCGGCCAACAGCAATAGTCAGTTAGAAAATAACGGGCCTACCAATGCCTGAGACGATGATGTGCGTTTACCCTTATATTTATGAAATTAACATACATTGGATTAGTTCCAGCGGCGCAAGAGCAACGTACACTATAAACACTGCGAGTGTGAACTTCAAACCTGAGTCAGAGAGGAAACCGGCTTCTATATTGCCGGCACTTTGTTTGGCGTTCGGGGGACAGTTCCTTTTTGGTGCTTTGTTGAAGTTGTTTAACGACATTCAGGTGTTTATATCGCCGCAACTATTGAAGTAAGTGCCAATTTTATATAATGTAACTGCTTTTTAAACATAGAAATTTTCCGCAAAAATAGATTTATCCAAGTAATTATAATAATAAGAAAGTTTGTAAACATAAACCTATAAAAACAACAAATTTCAGGGACCATTTGATCAAAAATTATTAATCATAGGTTTGTCCAATAGAACACTTAGGAATGTAATAAAAAAAATTACCACTACAATAAACTATGTACTTCTTACTAATATGAAATAAATAAAAGATGATTAAGAAAAAATAATAATATGCATTGCCTCTTAGCTTAGCATATATATACAAAGTTAAGGAAGAGAGCGTCGGTGGCTCAGTGGTGTGGACTGTCGCCTTCCTATCGGGAGGGCTGAGGTTCAAATCCCGACACGTACCAATGTATTTTCGAATTTTCGAAAATATATGTACGTTATCCGACGCTCTTACGGTGAAGGAAAACATCGTGAGGAAACCTTTATGCCCGCCTGCGAAGAGATTCGAAGGTTGTGTGTGAAGTCGTCCAATCCGCACTGGGCCCGCGTGGACGACTAAGGCCTAATCACCCTTTACGGGTAGGCTCGTGCCCCTCGGTGGGACGTTTAATGATCTGATGATGAAGGAAAAAAATTAGTATGATAAAATCAATATGAAATGTACAAGAAATTAATTTGATGATACCTAATCCCAGGCTATTTACTGTACGATAAAATTAAATGACCTCGCGTGTTCGTGGGAGTATTGCTATTCAATGATGCTTGACTCGTCTACACTTTAAAATATTACAACCAAGAAGAATATTTTGCTCCATATTTTGTATTACGCATTAGATACCCCTATCATTATAATGTTCTAACCATCATAACATTGTTGATTAATAATAATAATATTGATGTTATAATAAAACAGCTTATAACTCCAGATTTTTAAAATACAATACATACCTATTGTTAACTTAAGCTATTGATTCTTCACTCCTTTATCACTGTAGCCGTCGTGGGCATATGTTACACTTAACATCAGATCAGTAACTGCTCTTTTGTTCACTTTATAACCTGAAATTATATCAAATTATATATCCATTGTGAAAAATAATCGGTACAGTTCAAGTGTTTGTCTTATGTACTCGTACATATCAGTTCGCAATAGATTTTTTTTAAATAAAGTGTCCACCATGTACATTGATCCACTTTAGTAGAATTTGCTTTTGTAAATTATTCACGTAAGAGAATTATGACAGTTTGTTCTATTATAAGCCTATTTTAGATTACTCATCAGCTACATTGTAATCTACGACATTGACGACAAAGATCAATAGCACTATATAAAAGTTTGTTTTCAGTTTTAGTTACACTATTTATAACGCAAGAACAGCTGAACTGATTTGTAAGAAATTGGTGGGGTGGTAGCTCAAAATTAGGTTATAGGGCACTTTTTATTCTGTTTCTGTAGCACGAGATTTACAAAAAAAAATCAAGTCATAAGTGTACGGGACGGTAAGTGCGCTCACCTGGCCATTACAGAACCTGTGTTGAAAGAAATTAATAACAGTAGGTACCTAGTCAATAGTTTCCGTGAACACTGTTCTTCGCCCGTCACCCGAGATGTTAGACTCTTATACCCCGGTAAATTCACTAGCTACACTACCCTTCATTCCCGAAACACAGAAGTGCACAACACTTCTATTTCACGGATACATCTGGCAATGCGGTGTTACCTACCTACGACTAAGTACCGAGTCTACCACCTAGTAAACATGGTATATAACTGCATTATATTTAAGGCGGAAATAAATCCGCTGGGGTTAGCCAGTGTAACATCAAAGTCGGTATGTGATAGATTAAAAAAAAATAATATTGTGATTATTAACGCATATCTTACGCTTTAATCAATTTCAAGTATTGTGCAATAGTTATCTTTATGAATATCTCTGTAAAAGATTTTACTGTTTATGTAAGTAATATTATAACCGGCAAAAGATAAAGTTGAATGAATACAAAATACTACACTGCCTTCTGTGTGTTTGTTTTTTAACCAAATATGTACCTATAATATGTTTTTATAGTTTAGTGTCTTAATGCGTGGTACAATAAAATGTTATGTACCTATTTACAATCAACGAAACCTCATTATGACGAATATAATACTAATACCTTCGAGTTTAGTTATTTAATATGACAATACTAAATAGGAAAAAAAACCTTCGAATAGCTAAATAAAGACTCCTTCCAAATATTACGTGTTTACTTACGAGTTGTAAGCACTAGATTGTTTTATTGCATGTTTCTCAACAAGACAAACATTTTCAGGCTTCTAATAGGCTTCGTAGAAAGCAAAGAACCGGAATGGAAGGGTTATCTTTACGCGGTAGCGTTGTTGGCGTGCGCCTCTGTGCAGACAATGCTTTTGGCGCATTACTTCACGAGAATGTACCTTGTGGGTATGAGAATAAGGACTGCACTAACGAGCGCTATCTACCGAAAATCCCTGCGGATGTCCAACGCAGCAAGAAAGGAATCTACGGTCGGCGAAATTGTCAATCTTATGTCTGTGGACGCGCAAAGGTAATAAAACATATTTTTATATAAAATTAGTAAGTAATCAAAGGCGCAAACTGTTAGATAAACATTTACATTTAGTTCTTTCTAATAGGACCAGCGAGCAATTTTGGGGTCTTAGTAAAGCCACATAAAATTATTTGCTGGATATACAGACTTCCATTTTGAGTGAGTTATATCGGTTTTCCTCCTTGACCCTTCCATAAACAACCTTATGAAATTACTTAGCCCCTCGTTCGGGGGAAGTTTTACGCATCTCGTTCCAAGACGCGTTCTTCGCTCTCGAAGTGGTCTGCTTCTCTATATCTATATATTGAAGATCAATACGAAAGTTCTTTCTTAGTATGTGGGCAATAAAGCTGTATAGTAGTATTATTTTAAAGAGGTCATGTTATAAAATTGAAATGTTGATGAAGTTGTTGATTAAGACTGCGTGGTACCGTAACTGATAAAGAAACATTGTATGACAACAGTTTCATTGACCACAATTCTCAATACTGTATATTGATAATGCTTATGTATTGTAAGACCGCAAAAAGGAACTCTTGCGGTTAAAAATACATTGCGGTTAAAAATACATTTATGTTGGGATTCCCTGAGTATTTGAGTAATGTAGTCTTTGGGACGTAAAGAAATATTTTTTAAATATTCATGTGACTATCCAGGGACTACCTCCAAAAATTATACTGTTAGATGTGTACTTTATTATTAAAGATACACTTTTTTGAGAGTGCAAAGAAAATAAAAAGTGTGGAACTTACAATGTATTTGTATCTATGTATACATTGTTTAATCATAAAACAATATTTTCATGTATTTTATCGTTATATTGTACCATTATAAAAAACAAAATTTCACGGTCACTTACCATAAGGACGTACATGAGGTTTTGCGTTTGGCATAGCCCGCAATTAAACCAATCATCTAGTAATAAGCAGTCCCTTACACAGCTGCTCAATTACCATTCATTTATAGATACTCTATGTTTATACACGTAACCCGCATAACACTAGCACATTTGTATATTTACTATATGAAATGTTACGAAACATAAAGTTAGCATACATAGCTTTGGTTTAATGTCATTGATGGAATATTAAACAATTGTTTATTTCTTTTCAGGTTTTTAGAACTAACGGCGTATTTAAATATGATATGGTCTGCCCCGTTACAAATAGCGCTCGCACTTTACTTCCTATGGGGCACTCTTGGACCCTCCGTGTTGGCCGGTCTTGCGGTCATGATCATCCTTATACCAGTGAACGGTCTCATCGCAAACAGAGTCAAGACACTTCAGATCAAACAGATGAAGTACAAAGATGAAAGGGTCAAACTTATGAATGAAGTTCTCAACGGCATAAAAGTAAGTTATTTCTATTAACTAGCTGACCCTCCGAACTTTGTAACGCCATCATTTCTTAACAACTACTATAATCCTTATCCACGCAAACACAATATCGATATAATGTTGCGAAAGAAGCAGTAATTGTTTATAATTGACATTAAAATGCGACTTACGGTTACTTTTAAGTTGACATTCGTACGCTAACAACTGATCGCATTCTATCTCATTTACAATATTTTTTAGGAAGTTATTAAAATCTGATTTAAAACAAGGGTTTTATATAAACCTTGTCCTGAAATTAATTAACATAAAAAAGCGGAAGTCATCAGTAGTTCGTACACAAATTTTGGCGATTATTTTTCAATAGGTAAATAACGACTGTTGCCTATTGCACTCCAATGATCCGTTTGCGCAATCGCCAGTGACAGTGTCTATAATACAATGTTTGAAGAAATCAATGAGTTTCCGTCAACTGGGGCCCTGCGTCCTTTACCTGAGATGGCAGATGATTTGATACCTAATAATCCGCTCGAAGACTTATCATACTGTAAGGCACAGGCCTTTCCGCATAGCATAGCTATGAACAAATAGGGCTGCAACCCACCAAGTGGACCCAATGCGAATTGGTGAAATCGACGTGCCCTCCGTAGCACGGAATCATCCTGTGTCCTAACCAAACTAGGAAAAGTCGCACAAATTGAAGTTACCTCGCGTGATTCGAACCCACGGCTTCCGGGTCACGCAGCCAAACGCTGTGCCCATGAGACCACGTAGGCATTTATCAAGACTTATCGTAGGAAGACAACAGAATATATATTGTTTGCGGGGCCAGTTATTCCCGCAAGTCATTGACCATCTTCACTAGATTGAATGTCCTCTTCCTGAAACTGAAATACTTATATTCCCCTCTAAAAAGCGTTATCTGTCATTGCGGTGGATTCCTATCTTGACGACTCAGTATTGAGCCTCCCACCTAGTGTTATAAACCTATACCTAAATATAATCTTGACTTCATGGTAGCAGATAATGCTGTTACACAGTAATGACAAAAACTAATATTTAATGGGAAATAAAAGTGCAATAATTCACGTAATAAGTCTAATAATAAACATATTGTGCGACTTTTTAACGTTCAAATAGTGCCCACTCTTTTAAGGGATCAACTTAATTAATTTCTATGAAGTCGTGTGTAGGCGTATTAACTGTAGTAGCCGAAATATGGATTTTCTATAAAAAAAAAGATAAGCATTTTATCTTTTCTGGTTATCGCAAACGTGAACATGGCTTGCACAATACGTAAATTACAGAATTCGGAAAAATCGATTGGAAATCTTTTGTTAACTACAGGGTGAATTTTGTATCATTGACATCCTTTCGACCCCAACCCATTTCACATTGTACTCATATTATGGAATGTTTTATGTGGACCTAATACCATATAGAGTTATCATAAAAGTTTTACAAATAAATGATAAATAAATAAGTTATAGTGTTGCATTGAGCAATTCGGTAATTTATTATAGCTCGTATAGCATTCAGCGCGCCCGCCCCCACCGTATACTACACCGCGCGCCGTAATAGTTTTTTCTTTTTCAGTCAACTTTTTTTATTGTTATACATATACTTATCGTAAAGTGTTTTACATTATTTATAGGTTTTAAAAATATTTGATTTATGTATCAGTAGATTTGTTTCATATTTGAAGGATGTGCTTTAAATCAAGAGTAGGTCTTATATTAAAAAATTGCAAATGTTCTCGATTTCACTCCGTATAAAAGATTTCCTAAAATAAAAAACTACTTAAGGTTCATTATTAGATGAATTAAATAATAACTCTTCAAGAAATTGATTAGGTACTATAGCCACAATCGTTTATAACGTCATTTCTAAGAGTCACAATATCTAGTTAATATCATCAGCTCAGTAAACGTCCCCACCAAGGGGTACGAGCCTACCCGGGTGTATAGGGCTTAGTCGTCCATACGGGGCCAGTGCGAATGGACCGACTTCACGCACTTTCTTGGTTCATCCCAAAAGCAATGTTTGGTGTTGGGTGGGATTGAGGTCTGTGTAAAAGTCTCCTGATTAACTCTAGTCCTGTACCAAAATCTAATTACTTTTACAATGCGCACATTAATTTGCTTGAAGATAGTTTTGTATGTTAGCGTTACATGTGGTATCTCCATTTGTACTAGATAAGTCACATGGCAAAACCAATATTTGCATTGATTGTGATGTTGCCATTCAACATGTTGTGCAATTGGACGGTAACATTGTACCGCCATTGAGTAAATAGTATAAAGCACACTCTTTGTTAAATTTACAATAACACAGCAAATCATAAAGGTGCATTGATTTTGTAAAGTACTAAAGAATACTGATTACAGTACCATAACCTATTTGGTAACACGAGAGTATATAAAAATATCCAAGATTTATCTGCAGCTCTGAGTCATACTCAGTCATTTACAGCATAAGAATGCCCTCCTGGTCTAGGCCTGCAAGGAATACTAGCAGTGTTTTTAAAATGTACAATGAGTCTTAAATAGTACATAGGTTGAAATGCGCAATAATCTTAGAGCTTAATTTTTCAAATGTCGAGCTTAAATTTCAAATGTTCATAATATTTGTCAGATTAAGTAATTATATGTATAATGAATGATATATTATTTACTGTAAGATTGGGAAATTACCAAATAAAAGAAGAAAAATAAAGATCATGACAAAATAAAGAAAAAGAACTTACGGTTAAGAAGCTGTGTATACTACAATAGAATATTTGACAAAATAATGAACTGTAACGCTTATATGCACAAACACGTACAAGTGCACATATTATGTATACTCATAGATACTTTATTTATTTATTTCATTGATTCAGATTTTGCAAAAGATAGGCTTATGTAGGTACCTACAGATACATTGTAGGTACTTATATAAGCCTATATTTAGTAGGTGATAGCTAATATTTGGAGTTAATGCTTTGATATGTTTTATTGCAATTTATTAAGAACGAAATATTTTACACACAGCTCACGCTACGTAAGAAGCGCGCCGCGCGGTACAACAAAGCGGTATTTTTCAAAAATAAAGTTTTTTTTAAATAAAGTTAGCAGATGTTTTTCCTAAAACATCAGCTTCCCGTCCAAAGTGGTCTAGCCGTTTCAGATACCCGAAACAAACAGACAGACATATATATTTTTTAAATATATTTATATTCATAAATGCATGAAGAAAAAAAATATTATTTCCGTATTACAGACATTCCAATTTTATTTATATGTTTAGATAAAATTGATAGCGGAAAATAAAAAGTATACTTATTATTATAAGTACACATTCTTAAACATTTATGTGATTAAGGTAAAGTAGCAAAAACCATTATGTACAGGTATAGAGAATATCTTGGTAAATTAAGCAGTATCATTTAATACACTTTTTGCAAGGCCACTATGTTATCAATTTAGGACCAACTATCTCGTTTGAGTGTATTGATATCATATCTCAAATGATACTTTGTATACGCATGGTTTCAAACTTGATTATTCAATGGTTCGGTTGCATCACATTATTTTATTAAATTATGTGTTTAGGTTGAATGAGAGAGAGAGAGCGCGACTAACAATTCTCTACTGAATAATAATAATTAATATCCACTGACATTCACACAGCGCGCCATTTAGCCCTAAGTTAAGCGTGGAGCCTGTAGTATGGGTAGTAACCAATACGATCAGACATGTTTATGCACACAAATGTTTGTACTGCCCGGGGATCGAACCCGGAACCATTGGTGTAGTAGCCGACATCGCAACCATTAATCCAAATGGGTCAGGGTCGAGCGTGTTTTCACGCCGCCTCTTAAAAAAGTGGTAAAGAGACAATTATATTTTAATATTTCGTCGTCACTTGTTCAATTTATATACGACATCAAGCGTTTTAAGTATTTGATTAAGTAAATTTTGAAAAAAAAATACAACTATACAAAATGCATTTACATTTATTTCTGAGTTAAGTTAACCTGTCCACCATTGAAGACTAAATATTATATTAATTCGTAATAGACACGATTATAATAAATAGAAAAAAAAACAAGTTATAGGTTGAAGAAAGAGACACTGCACCTAGATGGCGCCATAATATATTATTTATTTAGCTCCAATTGAATCAATGAGGGAGGTTGTACTATGAATTATATACAACGGAGTATATGTTTCTCCGTTGTACTTATATGTACTTTTTGGTATACATATACTTATATTTTGTCTGGATTACTGTCACAAAACGTGAAAATAAGCGTTATAATAATGTAATTCTAATTTTTTCCTTCTCAGGTACTTAAAATGTATGCATGGGAGCCCAGTTTCGAGGAACAGATACTTAAAATAAGAAACAAGGAGATGCATGTTTTAAAACAAACTGCTTATCTGAATTCGGCAACTTCTTTTATATGGTCTTGTGCACCTTTCCTGGTATGTATATATTGAATAGTTGCAATAAATAAAAGCAAATTATCTTCTTGGAGATCAAGTTGCAAAATATTTAATCTCAATGATCACTGAAATTATAGTCTATAGCTACTGGCTATGATTTAATAAACTGCTAACAACCTATTTAATAACAAGATTACTTTATGAATGAACACAGATTAAAGAAAGTATGTTTCGTTATCTTGTGTTGTTAACATTAATTGAATTACAGAATTATAAATATGCTGATAAGATTAATCCTATATTATGTTATCAACTGGTATTGACATATTAATACACATTCGGTTTTGATTTATTGATCATTTTTTATCTTTTGTCAATAAGTTTTTAACTGTCTCAACTGTCCAATTGATTTTTTAACTGTTTTCAACTGTCCAACTGATATTAATGTTTAAATCGCTGCTTAAACCAGGGGTTGTGGGTTCGACTCCCGCAAACATTTAGTGCATTCCCCAATTTGTTTAGAACTTGGCAGGTTTAATCACCTGATTGTCGTAAAAAAGGTAATCGTGTTCTTTGAAAGACACGTGAAACAGTCTCGGCGGCTAGTATGATAAATTACTATATGATGAAGACAAGACTATATTGTAGGAATGTAGATCACTGTGTCAACAACTGATTGCGTTATATCTTAGGCTATTTTTACTCATAAGCTATCCGTAAGAAATTATACATTAAACATGGTTAGTTCTATTTAATTTACTACGCATACAATAATTTTATGTTTTTGTTTTAAGGTAACATTTTTAACTTTCTTCACATTTGTGATATCCGATCCCGAAAAAAATGTCCTGACCGCCACCAACATATTTGTGTCGATGTCCCTGTTTTACACAATGCATTTGCCGTTAGGTGTGCTCCCTATCATCGTGGTATCGGCGATAGAGGTAGCGCCTTAACTGTATTCATAACCTCTATATCTAAGAGGCTATGGTTCCTTCTCGCACTCGTACATACTAACATGCATACATCCATTAAGATATGCAGCTATATACCGACCGGTCCGCCTTATCGTTACCGACATGCTTATACATACAATATTTATACAAATTACCAAAGAAACAACATTTCTCAAGTAAAATTTCATTGAAGTATTGGTGTTATATACATGTACAAGGTGAAGCTATTTGCTTTATATTTTAATGTATATATAAAACAAATATTAATGAAAATGTAGGATAACACAGTTCTCGAACAAATTGAAACAAAGAATTAATTTTCCTTTTATTTAGGTAAATTATGCGTGAATAATCTAAATAATAAGTACAGTACCTCATAAAACACCGTAAAGGAAATAAATAATTCTTATATTTAGTTTTTACTAAAACGCGGTTAACACTAAGCGCCACAGACGGATATATTCAATAGATTCTGTCATTTGACAGGATAAACCCGTAAAATAGATTTTATTCAACTATTTAGGAAGTTGATGTAATACGATCCGTTCTAGAATTGTAAATGTCTCGTCGGCCTCTTATTTACTGTGCGCTCCAACACGAGGGAGATTATTAATTGTTGTTAAAGCTCCTTAATTGATCGATATACAACACATAACTTTGGCTCATTTATATGAGGAGTGGTTTAACTGTTCACTTTAACAGCTGAAAACATTAAGATTTGAAAGTATTTTTAGACCACGATAAGGGACATCGTTAACAATGGGCATAGGTGTTAAACTAAGCACATTACCAATAATATTTTAAATGGCCACTAATTCCGTAAAAAAATGTGTAAACGCATGGAAAATATATTGCATGTACATGTATACTATAACAACTGCAATGACAATAGTCGTAAGTTGTACAAAAATAATACGTTTCTGTACTATCTACGATTTTTCCTTTTATTTCAGTCATAAATCGTGATAATACTTGTTTGACCAATATCTTTACATTTGGTATTATAATGTTGGTAATGACAGGACGGACGGTATATACAATAATGCAGTCTCTGCATGAATAGGAATAAGGCTATAATAAATATGATTGGACTCATGTCGTAGGTGTCGCTGATGTCGTTTGGCTGTTTTGTACTGGTAAACGATTCAAAAGCGTTGGACGCTCAGACGGCTTTCGTTGCGTTATCTCTTTTCAACATACTACGTTTCCCACTATCCATGCTGCCTAACGTTATATCAAATGTCGTACAAGTAAGTTATATGTGTATATATATACATGATGTAATATATCTGTTTGTGCCGTCCCTTTGAGCTTAGTAGAGATGAGTATTTTGAATACTTGTTGTAAATTAGTTATGCACAATTTTTATTTGGTATGTATGTTTTAATACCTATAAAGTATGTTATATAAAACAATAACGATAATTGTTGCAACAAGTATAAGCGGATAGTTTGCAGCATATTGTTATTATGTGTTCGTCATTGGAGGGTAGCGTATTTACTAAAATCCAGTACAGTACAAATACAATATATAATGTCCACAATTATCGAAGGTTTAAGATTACATACACATTTATTATGTACTGATCACCAATAATACTCTCATGTTCTAACTGCACAATTTCATTTCATCTAACATTCTTTTATGTTGTCACTAACAATAACTAACATTGTGATCTAACATAAATATTGAGTGGGCTATTTGAAATAACTTTAATTTTTAATGATTTAAAAGGAATAAAACACTGTGAGTATGTTGCTTTGATTGTTTTAATTTGCTTGACAATAACTTTAAGTGAGCATGCAATTCAAATTATTTTGATATGTCCCATATGTAAATGTGTGTTTCATACAGTATTCAATGTTTTAGACATCGGTCGGAATAAAGAGGTTGAATAAATTCAGGATTGAACTGTAGGAATTGAGCACTGCCCACGGGCCAGCAGCCTCTTGAACATATTCCAAGAAACGTGAAGCTATAAAGCATAAAAGTAGTTTTTTTTTTCAAGTTTTAGAGGGAATTCATATGCTTTGCGTGAACTGCTTGTTGTTTGAATGTCAAGTATTCTATAAGGAATCTAAATATACCGGAGAGTATTTTTGTTAACTAGTTCAGGATACAAATTCTTTAATTGAAAATCTATCAGCATTACAACCCGCTAAATAGAGAAAATGATAGCGTGGTTCATGACAATTACTGGTCTAGTTCAAGAATATAGTAAGAACATCAATTTGTGGTGCCTCGGTGGTTCACTTGCAAAACTCAGTAGCAGGGTGGGGCCGTTGGCTCCGGCAAGAGTTCCCTGCTATCGGCGCTCCTAGGCGAGATGAACAAAGTCTCCGGAAGGATCAACACTACCGGTTAGTTCTAAAGCTGATTTTAAGAAACTAGTAAATAAATCATATCTTTATAATTCCTTGATGGGATATTGTGGGTACTGTCTCAAGATATAAAATTATACTCATACATGAAGTTCCTTGATTGGAATAATGTAGGAAGTATTTAAAGACATTATTATACATTCATCCGTCAATATCAGACTCCGGACTTATATTAATAATGATTTTCTTAAAAATAAATTTTCAGGGAGCGGTAATGTAGGTGTCTCTTTTTTTTATAATCACATTTTCGTTTTTGTTCGCTAGGACTATTTTAATGTTGTTCTTTAGCATTTTTTAAAATTTTGAACAGGTCGGTGAAATAACGCGCGAAACGGTTACCGCAGATCTAAGCGCCTGGATTCAGAACGCCACTTTGGAAGACAACATATTGTTTGTTGGCAAGCCAATGGACAAGCAGAAATATAACGAAGTGATAAACGTGTGCGCTCTGAAACCAGACTTTGAAGTGCTGCCGGGCGGGGATCAGACTGAGATTGGAGAAAAAGGTAATATAACTATGTATAACTAATTGGGTTGTAGCAAAAGAGTACCTACTGAATCTCTTCCTGGATTCATAAGAACGACAACAGGCCGAACATGTGGCACATCATATAAACTCGACACTCCCACTTAAGAGGCAAGCCTATTACATACATCATTGGGGTCACCTACTACGCAGACCCACTGCGGTTTGTTGAAGATTATCTACCTTAAGGCAGTTAGCAACCGCTTAACGTACTTTCCGAACCGGAATTTATCAGGAATGTTATTTATTAAATTTTTAATCCCGTTTTGAATCTTCTTACACATAATTATTCAGGTAGAAAATTTTAAGTAAAGTAGTTTAAAAATTTTTCGTATACATTTTTTTGTATAAATTTTTTAAACGAAAAATGACAATTCTCATATAAAATTGACAGGTATTAACCTGTCTGGTGGACAGAAGCAGAGAGTTCTCTGGCGCGAGCGGTGTACTACGACGCCGACAATTACTTCCTTGACGACCCGTTGAGCGCTGTTGATTCGCACGTCGGCAAACACATATTCGACAAGGTACTTTTTTTATTCTTGGAACTCATTTATTGTTATTGATTGGTAAACAATTTGTATAATAAGATTGCATGTGTCCTTAAGAAATGGCGTAAGCTTCTTTAGTAAGGTTATATGAATATAATATAGGGATAAACCAATAATGATTTTTCCTAGGGTTTATTTATGACAGGCGAAACCATAGTTGTAGTTTGTAATTTAAATGTTTTTAAATTCGTTATCTAAGCGATAGCTGAATTTTGGCTTTAACAATCACAGTGCGAATGTATTTAATTGCCAATGCAAGAATCCATTCACAACTAATTTGATACTGAGAGTCGAATAAAAATAAGTGTTAAAACCTAGGTATTGGGCCGTTTTTTATTAATATTATTGAGATTTGACACAGGAAAACTTAACTCGTCCAGGCATACAGAACGTGGCCGAGAGTAAAACAAGTGCGTATGGCGCAAGGCGGGTGGTGGAGTGAGAGCGGTGAGGGCAGTACCCAGTCCGAACGACTTTGCCATTCTACTACATTATCCAGTATGCAGGCGACGCCGAAGTATTACAGCAATTGAAGCCCATCGGGTGAAACCTTTAATATGTAGAAACGAAAGTTGAGCAAAGAGATGTGCCGTTCTCACGATGTAAAAATGTCGATAATCAAAACATTACTAAAATCTGTGTGATCCCAATCGCATTTCATCCCCGGGTATAAAAAGAAAAGACCAGTTCGTAGATGCGAACTAAAAAAAAGAACTAATTACGTTTTTCGTTAGTAGCGCATTGAAGCCTGGGAGACGCTCTGCCTAAGTAAAACCGACTTACTGATTATTTCTACAAAATGACCTTGCTTATTCGTAACCTGAGCGCTTCAGACGGCATTCGGTGTGGTTATG
>PQWD01014646.1:0-112744 GCA_019425675.1 Leucinodes orbonalis | reverse complement strand
AGCAGGGAATACGCTCTTTTTTGAAGGACGCCAGTCGTATCGCTCAGGAAATATCTCCGGCAGAAAAAAAATAACTTTAACTTGATAATCAAAAAAACCATCACATGTTCCTACTTACGTTCCCCATTATTGAAGTTTCCATAGGCATCGCAAATGTACTCGGTGGTGGAGTCTGGAACCACCGCAGTGCCAGATATCGTCCCGTGAAATAGAAGTATTCTGCACTTCTGTGTCCGGATGAAGGCACTGTAGCTAGTGAAATTACCGGGTAAAAGAGACTTAACATCTGTTGTCTGGGGTGTCGGGCGTAGTGCGGCGTTGATGGTGAAAAAATAACTGTCTATCAGTGTTGGTCATAAAGGTCGCTCTGCCATGGTCCTGTACATTTTTACCATTAAAAAAACAGAGAAACAGCAAACAACAACGAGTCAAATTATAAACGTATCTACAAACACCTTGGTGGTAAATACCAGATTGACCGTAATCCCGTACTTAACCTAATTCGACCATCGTCTAGTTGCCAAATCTACAACACATGGCTATATGAATTATTCTGTGATGACGAGTTAAAGGTATGTAACAATAAATATGAGCTTTATCATAATGCACACAATGTTGTGTTAATGTGTTGTGTCATCATTATCATTTTCAGCTCATACTCCACGAGGGGCATAAGCTTATACGTTAATGGTTATAGGCCTTAGTCGTCCACGCGGCTCAGTGCGGGACGACATAACGCACACCTTAAAATGAATTCGTAGGCGTACGCAGGTTTTTCTCACGATGTATTGTTTCACCGTAAGAGCGCCAGAATAAACGAACATTATATTCCGAAAAATTCGGAAAGACATTGGTAGTGGGGATTTGAACCTGAAACTTTGCACATCAGAAGGCAGAGTTCACACCAATGAGCCACCAAAGATCTCCCAATTAGCCACGACAATTTTATCCTTAACGAATCAATTCCTTTAATAAAAAATAAAAATAACTGTAATACGTGTTTTGACTTTTCAAAGGTATTTTTATGTACGTTTATCGACGCTCTTACGTGAAGCAACATCGTGGCAAAGCGCCGGATCTTCAATTTTTTTGGGTGGGGCAAAAATTTAGAAATGCCGCCCCCGCCCTCTTTTATTTATTTTTACCTTTATCATCCTATATTATTTCACTAATTTATATAATAGGTCCTCAAATTGATTGACATTTGGACAAAGCTGCAACTTTTTACGCAGCTGTGATCAGTTTCAGAGATATTACATCTCCTTGTCTTACTCCTCGGTGCCAATGATAAGCCAATGGTAAGCTCTTCATGTACTCGGCCTGACATAGTAGCGCTCTCGTACAAACATCTCAACAATTCGATATAGCAGTAGTCAAGTCAGGCACCGTTGGAGGGAATGAAACACAGCCCAAGTCTCGATCGAATCGAAGGCTTTCTCATAGTCCACAAACGCCAAACATAATGGTCAGTTATACTCTCCGCTCTTCTGTATAACCTGCCACAGCGTATGTAATATGTAGTCTATGGTGCTGAAGCCTTTGAGGAACCCGGCTTGTTCGGAGGGCTGGAAATCGTCAAACATATGCGCGAGACGGATCATAATGACTCTGGAGAATAACTTGAAGATGTGGCACAATATCGTAATGGGTCGTTAATTCTTCAATAAGCTTTTAATATCTAAGATAACTCGTAACAGATGTAAAAACGGCAAGATTAGTTTATTTTAGTCATTTTTATAATGTAATGTCGTATGGTCTACCGTTGTGGGGTACGGCTGCCGACATTGATACAATATTTGTGCTACAAAAAGAGCTTTTATCTACAACCTTAGACCACGTGACTCTCTTAAAGAACAGTTCAAAGAAATAAATTTGTTTTTTTGTAATGTAATTTTTGTATATTTTTGTCGTTCATAAGTGCTTTTTGTAAGCCTAATTTAAATAAATGAATTTTGACTTTAACTTATCATACCCGGAATATTAGGCTCTCTCCAAGCGGATACGAAAACTCGTTCGCAGAGAATTCTACTATTTCAATACAAGGTTAATTAAGGACCTTATTAAGGAGAACAGGGGGCCCAAAGTTTTCCAAAAACCACTTGGAGGAGCATTCTGGTGAAGCTTAATATAGCAGATGGCCAACTACTCACATTACGCCAACAGATCCTGGAAGAGGTTGAGAAATTCTATGGATTTGTCGAGCGCTCATCAGTACAGACCGAAGACAGCGAAGATCTACGTGCCCTACTAAGGCACCATTGTACGTAGGATATGCCGGATGTTGACGTTAGCGAAATTAGTGCAGCACTGAAGCAACTGAGAAATGAAAGGGCCCCGTGGGATGACGGTATTACGACAGAACTCCTAAACACCGGTGGACAACCCATCCTTAGGACATTAGGTGAGCTCTTTTAATGCCGTCATCTACCTGGGAACTACACTGGAAGCGTGGTCCACAAGCGTTCTTAAGAAGGGTGATAAAGCTCTCTTGAAGAATTATAGACCGAGCGTAGCGTTTCTGATAAGCGTCGGTGGCGTCCTTCTCCAGATTGTCCAAGAATAAGTTTACTTGGGCTAAAACTTGACCGGCACAATTTCGGAAGGGAAGCTAGTAGGAGGATTCATTTGGGCTGGGCGGCATCAGGCAAGTTACATCAGATCTTCACGTCGACGATTCCGCAACGCTTAAGGACAAAAGTCTTTGAGAAATACGTCCTACCCATACCAACATACGCAGATGAGACATGGACACTGACTGCGGATTGGTTCAGAAATTCAAAGTTACTCAACGAGCGATGGAGCGTGCTATGTTGGGAGACTCTTATACATAAAATCAGAAATGATGTTATCCGCAAAAGAACTAAAATTACCGGCATAGTTCGCCAGATTAGCGAACTGAAGTGGCAGTGGGTAATGATGTCGCAGAACCGATGGCCGTTGGAGCAGACGAGTTCTGGAGCGGAGACCGCGTCTTGGCAAGCGTAACGTAGGACGCCCTCCGGCCCGATGGACCGACAACTTGCGAAAAGTCGCTGGTGGAGTCTGGATGAGAAAAACGGAGGACCGGAATATCTGGCGCAAAATGAGACCAATGTCCAACAGTGGACTGCGATAGGTTGAATAGAGAGGGAAAAGGTTTAATCACCTTTCTTGAAGAAGAACACCACCACGCCATTGCTCGTCGCACCATCACCGATTCCGGAATTAAAAAGCTTCTGAAGGGTCTTAAGCACTGGCGTGCCCCCTACTTTCAAAAGCTCTGCGGTATATCCGTCGTAGCGGGGTCTAATAACGCTTAAGCTGTTTCATAACCATCCTAACCTCGGCAAAAAAGCAATGTCATTAAAAAGTTACAATTTATCAATTATTGGTATTGATATTAATCAATTAAGTTCTATAATGAAATAAGACTACTCGCCTCAGCTTTTTCGAAGTCACACTGGATGAAAAAGGCGTTTTATTTCCAATTTATTTTGTATATTTTCTTAAAAAACGTGGTCGCTTGATGCAAGTAAAAGGAGCTTAATTGTTTATTTTTATTTTTTTTCAATTGTAGCTGTCCATCATGAAAATGATATAGCTTTAAAGCAGCTAAGTTGGCATCAATTAACATAGAGAAATAACTACGTAACTTTGAAATAATACACTGCTGCCCTGTATAGAGATCGACGAGAGAGTTTTCGTATACAGCGTCATTCCTCAGATCGCAGCTGCACCCGCCTGCTGACCGTGATCTGCGGGCGCCTATTTAGAACTATGCAAAAAAATGTAATGGTTCAGTAACATGCCTTACTCCGCGCTCCGGTTATCAGTCGTATTTCTATGGCCATGCACTTGTACTATTATTTATTCCGCGGGCAAGTAAGGTAAATGATGAGTGGTCCATTAGTCGGTTTGCCGCCCCCTGACCGTGCCGCCCGGGGCACGTGCCCCCGTCTGCCCCCCCTAGATCCGCCCTGTCGTGAGAAACTGCGCACGCCTGCGAAGAGATTAAAGGGTTGCGCGACGTCGTCCAATCGACAAAGACCTAATCACCCTTTACGGGAAGCTCGTGCCCTCGGTGGGTGTTTATGAGCTGATGATGATGAAAGGAATTAATTCACAACAGTGTTGGAGTGTTGCTATCTACAAAGAAAATTCGGCAAGCAACTGTTTTTTCTGTCAAATTAAAATTAATATGAAAAATTTTTTTAAACAAAGCTATTCCACAAATTCCACGTATTGTAAATAATGTGCAAATATATGAAACTGGCGGGATTGAAGCTGGCAACGACCCAAAGGTGTCAAGTCTCGCGAGTAAACATCCGGACTGCCGCTACTCAGTTGCTATTCATACTAATCAATGATGTAAAATGTATAGATTCGTGATATTCACAACACAAATGAAAAAAGTGTTCCGAATGCAGCGACATACAGCACACATACACATATTTCGAATGAGCGTACATTTACCTAAATAAAGAGCCTACAACTGTATTCTTTCTGGCGGTTCGTTTATGACGCACGAGTGGCGTATCTACCTTTATTATACAGAATATCATTGATACCCATATTATAAATCCGTAAATTACTCTATGTTGTAACACTTTCATGCATGAACGGATTTCAACCAATTCTAACCTCTCACTTCCCTAAAATGAGTGGTGGAAGTTGTGTGAAGCATTCCGCAATTTTTAAGGTAAGGTAAAAATTGGTATGCAAACTATTTGTTACTTACAAAAAAATTAAAAAAAGTAAATTATGTTTTATTCGGTGCCCAAATTCACAAATACAATAAAATTTTATAAGTTAATATACAGTAGTAATAAGGTGAAATAACCAAAAAGGTGTTGTTTCACGGCATGAAAACATCATTTTTTCGAAAGTATCCCCCAAAGCCTTAAAAGAGGGAAGGGGGTAAACTAAAAATCGATGGAAAGATGTATCATTTATAATCTACAGCACTGAGTAATTATATTTTATTTCCGTAACCAGGAGCCATATTATCCCGAATTCAACGCGCAATGAGCGAGCTATGTTTGGAGTCTCTTTAGGGATAAGATCAGAAATGATTTTAATCCGTAAGAGAACTAAAGTTACCGACATAGCCCCCGGATCGGCAAGTTGAAGTGGCAGTGGGCTGGTCATGATAGCCGTCGGAGCAGATGAATTCTGGAGTGGAGACGCGTCCGCAAGCGCGTCCTACGCTACGTGGACTTGCGAAAGGTGGAGGCTGGATGAGGAAAGCAGAGGACCGGGATATCTGGCGCAAATGGGAGACCTAGTCCAGCAGTGGACTACGATAGTTAAAGACAGAGAGAAAGAGAAGCCGCGGAAAATGCTTTAAATAAATGAATCGTAACCAATGCATGTGCATTAGTGTCACATCGGATGTAGTCGCGTGCGATGCAGCGTGGTGCACTCTGCTGCGTTGCAGAAACGCGAGTCGTTTCTAGTAATACTCGTATCATGACGACCCATTTGGTGTTGCGGTTGAGACGTCGACTTCAACACCAAGGGTTCCGGTTCGATCCCCGGGCCAGTACAACATTTGTGTGCATGAACATGTCTGTTTGTAATGGTCTGGGTGTTTTCTATGGATAATATATATGTATTTACAAAAAAATATATATAAGTATGTTTATCCGTTAAATTATATAAGTAGGTTAGTGCCCATAATAGGCTTCACGATTAACTTGGGGCTAGATGGCGCTGTGTTAATGTCAGGGATATTTATTATTTTATTTATTTATTATTATCATTATCAGCTCATTATACGTCCCCACCGAGGGGCACGAGCCTACCCGTGACGGGTGTATAGGCCTTGTCGTCCACGCGGGCGCGGTGCCGATTGGTCGACTTCACTCAAAACCTTGAATCTCTTCGTAGGCGTGCACAGGTTGCTCACGATGTTTTCTTCACGTCAGCGTCGGATAGACGTTCATATAATTCCGAATGTTCGAATATACTGGTACGTGGCAGGATTTGAACCTGCATTTTCCAGATCGGAAGGCAATAGCCCACATCAACGAACCACCGACGCTAAATCTCGTACCTATTAAAGTCCCTAAGTGCACTACTACTTGGCCATCCTCAAGCAATGAGGGCAGGTAGTGTAGTACATTAAGTGAACGGGTCGGTCAGTTTCTCACCTATTGGTAAGTGATACGCCTGACCGTGACAGATGTAGTGTTGAAGAAAATTAATAATACTAGGTAGTCATTACCTTCCGTGAACACTGTCCGATGCCCGTCACCCTAGAGGTTAGATGTTAGGTCTCCTATACCCGGTAATTTCACTAACAAAAGCACCCCCATCCCGAAACAACGAAGAACATTTGATGGACGATATGTGGCACTGAGTACCACCGCACCTTCCTTAGGTGACACAGTACCGAGTCTACCACCTAGTAAAACTCTGCAGTTAATATGCCAGGTAATTGAAATAGATATTTCACTTTCACTAGCATCAACAGATAGTACACTGCTCGACATAGGTCTAGTGATATCCCGGAACTCGGCTTTCCTCAACAAACCACCAGCGACCTATAGCAAGTCGTCGGTCCCTCGGTCCTACGCTAAGCATGCCGAGACGCGGTCTCCACTCCAGAACTCGTCTGCTCCAAAATTTTATTAACGTAAAACAAATTTCCTTTAGAATTTTCAATGAATTTTTCATTTATATTTTATTTTAATGACTCTACAACGGTCTGGAAAAAGTAGGCATTTCGAGAATAGCCTGCATTAAACTCGATAGCTGCCCTTTTCAACTTTGTTAATTGGTAGTAAGAGTTGTCATTTACCTACAAGTAAATTTTTAAATAGAATTTATAAAATACAATGGTTTTGTGCCTGGAACATTATGGGCAAGACCACTCATCTCTATCCGATAAATATTAATCTAATGTTTAGTACCCGTTATTTATTAGGTTTTTTGAAATCTTTGATTTCAAATGGTGAAGGAATTATTGGGCTAGATTTGTGGAGAATTATGAAAGAACTTTTCCCTCTTCCAACAGTTTTAAACTGCTCCCATGGCCCCCATTAGGCCCCTGTGGTGTCTCCACACGACTATGCTGTGCGGCAAAGCCTATATCCGCCAGTTGGACGTCATTGATGATGATTTTTAATGTTATTTACCCATTTCATATATCAAAATGTACCTATCTACATTATGGGAGTGTCTCGCAGCGCACATGTCGACCGGCGTGCTAAAATACGGTCAGTACAAAAATAGCTTTTGTAATATATTATTTTAAATAAATAATTATTTATTTATTAATGTAGGAATGGGCTTCATAAAAATGTAAAAGGCTTTACTTGGTGTTTGATTCGGTACTGAGTCGTCTAGGTAGGTACCACCGCAGTGCCAGATATCGTCCCGTGAAACAGGAGTGTTATTAAATTTCGATTTTTCGGTGAGAAGGCACTGTAGCTAAATTACCGGCATAAGAGACCTAACATCTGGCATCTCGGTGACGACACAGGCGGTACGGCTGGATGAGAAAAGGACCGGGATATCTGACGCAAAATGGGGGAGAACTATGTTCAGCAGTGGACTGCGTTAGGTTGAATAGAATAGACCGGTGACTTTTTGTTTTCAATAATGCTCTGTCATGGTCAGGTGGTCACTGTTGTGTGAGCGAACTGACTGTCCGATTACTTTATAACATAAAAATGATGTAACAGTTAACACTACACATTGGCAGGAATGCTATGATAGTCTAATTTATTAAATTTAAACAAGCATTCATGTAAATGTATTGCAGCGCATATTAAGACGCAGCTTAAAATTAGTATTTTCATTGAATTATTTTGATGGCAAAAAATACTTAACCGTAGTCACAACGATGTAGGCTCGTACGACATATTTGCTATCTTTACTTCAGTCACTTGCAATCTAATTTATGTATAACTAGCATCCCGATAAGCCCCATTCAATAGTCAAGCAGATTATATATGTCTTGGAAATACATTTGAAATTAACCTTATGCGTTTTTATAATAAACTCTCTAATAGTTTGTAAAGTGTTTATGCAAAACCAATTAATGTAACCACTGCTCAAATGAGTTTGGACTTTATGCGTTTGGTTTAAAGTCGATAAAGTATGCAAAAAAATATGTGTAATGTTATTGCATAATGCAACACTGCACCAGGAAGAAGCCCTACATACGTTTGTTTTGTTGTCTGTACTTAATAGAGTGTCGCCATACAGTTGGAAAGTAAACAAAAGATTTGTTAATTTATTCTCTCAATAGGATAAATCTCCTCTACCGGAGGGCTGAGGTTCAAATCCGGCACGTACCAATGTGTTTTCGAATTTTCGAAAATATATGTACGTTATCCGACGCTCTTACGGTGAAGGAAAACATCGTGAGGAAACCTTATGCACGCCTGCGAAGAGATTCGAAGGTTGTATGTGAAGTCGTCCAATCCGCACTGGCGCGTGGACGACTAAGGCCTAATCACCCTATACGGGTAGGCTCGTGCCCCTCGGTGGGACGTTTAATGAGCTGACGATGATGATGATGAAAATCCTGTCTTAAACTGCTCAGCTATTAGCAGTGTTTATAATATATTTTAACATAAAGTAATTGTCTAAAAAAGGCTGCACTGTTGAGTTTTCTTGGGTGTTTCTTTCTCAACAGGTCAAACCATTGAAGCGCTTTTTTTCAAGCACCGAAATTCTAATTCATCGAAAAATATTTTTACTTTAGTATTTTAAATGTTTTTTTTAATTGTATTTCTGTATATTTTTTGACGTTCATAAGTGCTTTTTGTAAGCCTAATTAAAAGAAATGAATTTTGACTTTGACTTATAATAGCCGGAATATCAGGCTGTCTCCAAGCGGATACGAAAACTCGTTCGCAGGGACTTCTACTGTTTCAATACAAGGTTAATTACGGACCTTATTGAAGAGAACAGGGGGCCCAAAGTTTTCCAAAAACCACTTGGGAGGAGCTTTCTGGTAAAGGTTAAGATAGCAGATGGCCAACTACTCACATTACGCCAACAGATCCTGGAAGAGGTCGAGAAATTCTATGAACGACTGTATTCATCGAGCGCTCATCAACCACAGACCGAATACAGCGAAGATCTACGTGCACTACAGACACCATTGTACTAGGATATCCGGATGTTGAGTTAGCGAAATTAATTGCAGAACTGGAGCAACTGAGAAGGGAAGGGCCCGGGGAATGACGGTATTACGACAGAACTCCTAACACCGGTGAACAACCCATCCTTAAGGCATTAGGTGAGCTCTTAAATGCCGTCATCCACCAGGGAACTATACTGGAGGCTTGACCAGAAGCGTCGTCTTGTTTTTCAAGAAGGGTGATAAACTCTCTTGAGAATTATAGACCGATTAGCGTTTCTGATAACGTTATACAGAGTTTCAAACCAGTATACGTCGGTGGCGTCCTTCTCGAGATTGTCCAAGAATACGTTTACTTGGTCAAAACTTGATCGCACAATTTCGACAGGGAGCTAGTAGGAGGATTCACTTAGGCTGGGCGCATTAGGCAAGTTACATCAGGTCTTCACGTCGACGAGTCCGCAACGCTTAAAGACAAAGTCTTTAAGAAAATACGTCCTATCCATACCAACATACGCAGATGAGACATGGACACTGACTACGGGATTGGTCAAAATTTAAAGTTACTTAATGGGCGATGGAGCGTGCTATGCTGAAGAACTCTTATAGATAAAATCAGAATGATGTTACCGCAAGAGAACTAAAATTACCACATAGTTATTAGCAAACTGAAGTGGCAGTGGGTAACGTACTCGTATGTCACAGAACCGATTGCCGTTGGAGCAGTACAAGTTCTGGAGCGGACTTCGCGCTTGGCAAAGCGTAGCGTAGGATGCCTCCGGCCCGTTGGACCGAATGACTTTGCGAAAAGTCGCTGGTGGAGGCTCGATGAGAAAAACGGAGGCAGGAAAATATCTGGCGTAAAATGGGGAGACAATGTCCAACAAAGGACTGCGATAGATTGAATAGAGAGGGAAAAAGTTTAATCGCCTTTCTTGAAGAAGTGCACCACCACGCCATTACTCCTCACCTTTGGCGTCGCACCATCACCGATTCCGGAATGAAAGAGCTACTGAAGGTTTAAGCACGGCGTGCCCCCACTTTCAAAAGCTGTGCGGTAATACGTCGTCGCGGGGGTCTTATAACGCTTAAGCAGAGCCATCCTAATCTCGGCAAAAAAAGCAAAGTCGTGAAAAAGTTACAATTTATCAATTATTGGGTATTGATTTTAATCAATATTAATAAATCAAGTTCTATAATAGAGCGTCGGTGGCTCAGTGGTGTGGACTGTCGCCTTCCTACCGGAGAGGGCTGAGGTTCAAATCCCGACACGTACCAATGTATTTTCGAATTTTCGAAAAAGATATATGTACGTTATCCGACGCTCTTACGGTGAAGGAAAACGTCGTGAGGAAACCTTCATGCACGCCTGCGAAGAGATTCGAAGGTTGTGTGTGAAGTCGTCCAATCCGCACTGGCCTAATCACCCTATACGGGTAGGCTCGTGCCCCTCGGTGGGGACGTTTAATGAGCTGATGATGATGATGATGAAGTTCTATAATGAAATAAGACTACTCGCCTCAGCTTTTTCGAAAACAACACTGGATGAAAAAGGCGTTTTATTTCTATTTATTTTGTATATTTTCTTTAAAAACGTGGTCGTTCAATGCATGAAAAGCAGCTAAAATGTTTACCTTTAATATTTTTTTCAATTGTAGCTGTCCATCATAAAAATGATATAGGTATAAAGCAGCTAAGTTGGCATCAATTAACATAGAGAAACAACTGGGTAACTTTGAAATAATACACTGCTGCCCTGGATAGATCGTGGAGAGTTTTCGTATATAGCGTCATTCCTCAAATCGCGGCTGCCTGCGCCTGCTGACCGTGATCTGCGAATACTGCGGGCGCCTTTTTAGAACTATGCAAAAAAATGTAATGGTTGACTAACATGCCTTACTCCGCGCTCCGGGTATCGGTCGAATTTCTATGGCCATGAAATATCTGCACTTGTACTATTATTTATTCCGTGGGCAAGTAAGGTAAATGATGAGTGGTTCATTAGTCGGTTTGCCGCCCTTGAACCGTGCCGCCCGAGGCACGTGCCCCCGTCTGCCCCCCCCCCCCCCCCTAGATCCGGCCCTGCTGTTAGGAAAACGCGTTTGAAGATTCTTGAGCGCTTCTGTTCTCACAAAATCACTCATAAATAAAACATTAATTGCAAAATAATAGAATATTATACGAGTATGTCCGTTAGTTATGATTATGAATTACTTATCGCATATTAAGTTCATCCTAGCATTATTAAAATTAGACACTTTACTCGGAAATATGAAAAAGGCATAAACTAAGCTTTCGGCTTCATTGCACATTCTGACTTTCTATCAAGAGCGTGAGATGTGTTGATTTCGGGCCCGTTTATGTGTAAAACTCAAAAATGCTATTTTTTTTAGATGTGCCCCTATAGTATGTAAGGTGCGAAATGTTAGGTCTCTTATGCCCGGTAATTTTACAAGCTATAGTGCCCTCACCCCGAAACACAGAATTGCAAAACACTGGTATTTCCCGGGACGATATCTGGTACTGCGGGTGGTACCTACCTAGACGACGACGACCAACCAAGTAACGCCAAGTATTGTAAGCCACTCTTAACCAACTCTGTAAGCCACTCTTATCTTCCTGGAGACCTGATGAGAACAATATAACTCCAATTGTTAAGAATAGGACGGGGGATATTTCGGATGCAAATAATTATAGCCTATCTCATTAGCCACAGTTACCGCAAAGTGCTGGATGGTGTGCTCGATTCTCACCTAGATAAGTATATAAGATCTCATGATGCACAGTTTGGTTTTAAATCAGGACTATCGACTGAAAGTGCAATCCTAGCCCTTAAGCATACCGTCCGGTACTACACAGACCGACAAACTCCGATTTATGCTTGTTTCCTTGATCTCTCCAGAGCTTTTGATCTCGTATCCTATGATCTTCTTTGGGAAAATTGAGGAGACAGGGTGTACTTCTGGGATGATAAGTTTGCTACAATATTGGTATGCCAACCAGTTTAACTCTGTTAAATGGGCCAATGCTTTTTCGGAGGAGTATGGTTGAAATGTGGTGTAAGACAGGGGGGGAGAACGTCGCCTAGGCTTTTCAACATATAATAATGAGCTCATCGTCGCCCTCAGTAGCATGCGTGTTGGCTGCTGGATTGATGATGTGTGCATCAATAACATTAGTTAGCAGATGACATGTGCTGCTGGCTCCGACGATGGGTGCTCTTAGAAAATGATAAGCGTTTGTGAGCAATATGCTCATACTCATGGGCTCAGTTATAATGTCAAAAAGAAGCGAGTACATGGTTTTTAAGGCCGCAGGTAAGTGTCCCAGTGAAGTACCGGAGTTCGTTCTGAACGGATCAAAGCTAAACAGGGTTTATCAATTTAAGTACCTGGGTCACTATGTTACAGACGACCTTAGGGATCATGTAGATATTGAGAGAGAGCGGAGGGCGCTAGCGGTCAGGTGTAATATGCTGGCCCGCAGATTTGCTCGCTGCTCGGATCAAGTGAAAATCACGCTATTTAAAGCTTACTGCAAAGTTTATACACGAGCAACCTGTGGACTAGCTGCACTAAAAGATCGTTAGATGTCCTGCGTGTGCAATACAATAACGGGTTCAGGGCAGTGTTGGGGCTGCCTCGCTACTGCAGTGCGTCGGAGATGTTTGCTCAGTCGCATACTGATGGCTTTCATGCTGTCATACGTAAGAAAACAGCCTCGTTGCTGGAGAGAGTACGAACCAGCCCAACAGTATCCTAAAGACCGTCGCGGAGAGATATGACTCTCCTATCGTAAAACATTTTATATATTGTTTGAAACCGGGCCATTGAGTTGTAACATTTAATATAATCACTAATGAATAACCTTTGACATTGTAATTTCATAATTTGACATGATTAGAATTTTAAATATTTATTTTACATTTATATCAATTTTAATTTTATCAATTTTTTTTTTTTTTTTTTTTTTTTTTTGCAATTTTATTATAATCGAACCTTTTGCCATTGCCAATTATAAAGTATCCTTTTAATTTGTAATTTATGTTTTAACTCAAACTGATGATACTAACATATTTTAAGTTCTTTTTGTTACTAACCATAAATGGATCAATGTTATCTATAAATAAAGAATTATTATTATTATTATTGTTTTGGTTTGGTGGGTGGGTGGGTTCAAATTTATATTAGGTAAATCCTCTACTTCCATATAATTAGAGGCTTCAACCAATTTTTCATAACATTTTTACATCCTTACATTGTTTCGAGTAAATAGTATATGTAATACGAGTAAGTAATCAAAAATGAAAGTGTTTATTCAGTTTAGGTCCTTACAGAACACTTGTGAATGTTATATGAAGCTACCACTGGTTCGGACGGTAGTTTTCTACTATGAATAATCCAGCAAGAAACACAGTAGTCACTCTTTAAAAAAAAGTCATCATCATCATCATCATCAGCTCATTAAACGTCCCCACCGAGAGGCACGAGCCTACCCGTATAGGGTGATTAGGCCTTAATCGTCCACGCGGGCCCAGAGCGGATTGGACGACTTCACACACAACCTTCGAATCTCTTCGCAGGCGTGCATGAAGGTTTCCTCACGATGTTTTCCTTCACCGTAAGAGCGTCGGTGGCTCAGTGGTGTGGACTGTCGCCTTCCTACCGGGAGGGCTGAGGTTCAAATCCCGACACGTACCAATGTATTTTCGAATTTTCGAAAAATATATGTACGTTATCCGACGCTCTTAAAAAAAAGTGTTTTGTACAAAATTATAGCATTTGTTATCAAAATAATTATATGAAACAAATTATAAATATTCACAGTTTTTATCATATTAAGTTATTGGTAAAGATATAGGTATCACAATCCATAGATATGCCAATACAACGTGGAACCAACCCATACAAGATATCCTTCGGTAAGACGAGTGTTCAGGCCACGCCTAGCACATATCACACGGCACAAGCTCGATCGATCAAAAGCTCGATCGATATATGTAAATACACATACAAGTGTGTCAGGGTCGTCCACTGATTTTTAACAACACGTCTCTCCAACCCCCAAGGTGGGCTTCGCCAAATATTGACATGTTTTCGTGAGTAATAAAGGTTGTTTGACACGAGTCGTTAAGGAAAAAATATATTGCATCGGTGTTTTGAGTGTTGTCAGTATACGTGTTAGATCTCTGCTTTATTTATTTGTAGCTCAGAAAAAAATAATGATAAATATTGGCCAAGTGCGAGTCGGACTCGCCCGGAGGGTTCACAGCATCAAGTTACATAATTAAATTCCTTTATTTTACTTAAGCACTACTAAAGCTTTATTATTTTAAATCTTATATAATAATAATTAAAGACAAAAGTCTTTGAGCAATGCGTCCTACACGTACTAACATACGCGCTGAGACATGCAACTGACTGCGGGATTGGTTCACAAGTTCAAGTCACTCAACGCGCAATGGAGCGAGCTATGCTTGGAGTCTCTTAGGGTAAGATTAGAAATGATTTAATTCGTTAAGAGAACTAAAGTTACCGACGAAGCCCGCCGGATCAGCAAGTTGAAGTGGCAGTGGGCTGGTCACGTATGTCGCAGAACCGATGGCCGTTGGAGCAGACGAGTTCTGGAGTGGAGACCGCGTCTTGGCAAGCGTAGCGTAGGACGCCCTCCGGCCCGATGGACCGACGACTTGCGAAAGGTCGCTGGTGGAAGCTGGATGAGAAAGGCGGAGGACCGGGATGTCTGGCGCAAAATAGGGGAGACCTATGTCCAGCAGTGGACTGCAATAGGTTGAAGAGAAGAGAGAGATAATAATAATAATTTTAAAAAATCGAAAAGATAGGTACGTGCCGGGATTTGAACTTTCACATTCCAGATCGGAAAGCAAAAGTCCACACCAATGAGCCACCTACGTTCTTAATTAGTAAATTATTAAACAGTTAATCAAACCTTCTTTATAATTTTCAACCATTTTCGTCAACATTAATACATATTCTTGAATGTTTTTATTTTTAATTCAAGTGCAATAAAAAAACTTAAATACATTCCAAAAACAGTTATAAAACCACATAATTGCTGATCTTCCCTGGCTACTCTCATTACATAAATGGGCAATGATTGTGCGAAAAAGTGAAAGTGGGGCAAATATTAAACTTCAAACATAAAGCAAAAATCTACATACATATTATTAAAATAACTAAAACACATACGCAAGTTACTGTTACATAAATCATACTGGACAGCACAGCAATAACATTTTTTAGTCAAAGTACCATTATATCTTAGTTATTTTAGTTTTTCTTCTCAGTGGAAAACTACCTCCCGAACCAGTGGTAGCTTCATTTGGCATTCATAAGTGTTCTGTAAGGACCTAAACTGAATAAACACTTTTCATTTTCATTTTCATTGATAAAGCAGCTGAAATATTCTTTATTAAGAGTATATTAAGTATTATACTGTTTCCCGCGGTAGTACCCGCGTGTTAAAGTTTTTATCTCCGTTTTAAGGTTATATTCTCCCGCAGTAAAAAATAACTAAAATGTCAATGACAGACACACAACAATTAAAAAAAACATTTTAGCATATGTACCATATATTCATATGTCCGAAGAAATTTTTTTATTTCAATATTACCACCAAACACTCCAATTTTATTTATATGTAATAGATGACCACATGATATAATAACATTGATTTGAAGGTATCCTTATCCATACTACAACATAACAACAGAAAATCAACTAATATTTTACATTGCTCAACTATTTAATTGAGAGAGATATCAATCATATCATCATATTTAAATGATATGTTGTGTTGCTGGAGTTGCTAAGTGTTTTTTTTTAGTATCTGCTCGATTACAACAATTTGAATTTATACTATTGATAAAGGGTATGACAGAATAGCAGGGGTTGTGGATCAACTACAATCAATAAGTCATACACCGTTTTGTCTTTAAATTGTAGAAATTTCAATATTCTGATCAGTTGTAATTTTTACTAATTATGATTTAATTTTGATTAATTTTATTGAATTTTGAAAGAAAGAAAGAAAGATTTATTTGGCACAAAATAAAAACAATAACAGATTACAGAAAATCTTAAAGGCTAGTGCCAAACAGGACCTCACTCAGCAAAGGCCCTGACACGCAAATGCATGCCTGGACGCTGATTTTCAATGAAGCCCTTTTGGTGTACAGTATTACAAACTAAAATAACTGATGAAAATTCATAGTATATAAAATTAGACACGTAAGTACGCATTGAGTATGTAAGTTTTGACGAAGGCCACATATTATATTAAAACCATAGAAATGATAAATAAAACAAGCCCATAGGACATGTATTTACAAAATTTATTTTATATATATATATATATATATGTACACACATATACACATAAAATATACATAAATATACATACATATATAAATATATATATACACATACATGTATACACACATAGCCATAGCCAATTTTGAGTGATTTTAATTTATTGTTCGATGAATTTTATTTTATTTGATAAAACTTGTTCTATTTCGATTAATTTTATTATATTCTAATGTATTGTACTTTGATAAAAAAAAATCTTTTGATAAATTTTACTATGATTTTTTTTGATCTTGATAATTTGTATTTTATCTAATATGATTTGAAAGACAAATAAATGAATTTTATTTTTATTATTTACTGAGGTCTGATGGTTATGTATAGAACGCTTATACTTAAGAAACTGCGATAAAAATTAAAAAGGTGTTTTCCAGTAATACAAGGCAATAATCAAACATTCATTGTCATTAACTTTAGTGTGGTAGAGTCATGCTATACTATAGCGGCTTTACAGAAAATCAGCGTTCTGATGTAGCTCATCAGAACGATTGTTTTCTGTGAGGGCCGAACTTCCCTTCCATTTCATCAAAATCATCTTCATCAGCTCATTATACGTTCCCACCGAGGGGCTCGAGCCTACCTGTGAAGAGTCTATAGACCGTAGTCATCCATCACATTCTTTGAATATCTTCTCAGGCGTGTGCAGGTTTCCCCACGATGTTTTCTTTCATCGTAAGAGCATCGGACAACGTACATATAATTTCGAAAATTCGAAATCACAATGATACGTGGCAGGATTTGAACCTCAGTCGTCCCGGTAGGAGGGCAACAGTCCACACCATTGAGCCACCGACTCTCTTCAATTACTGGTCCAAATATGTACTGTGTAAATGTAAGTTAGATTTTTTCGGAAGCCGTAAACCATTGGCAAGTATTTACGAGCGCGGCCATGCGGATGTCGTTATTAACGTCGTTACATTTAAATTACGTTTTTGCGTTAAAGTATTACGACTATTATGACATAGAAGATTTATGCAGGCCTTGATTTCTTTTTATTTTAAATAAGCAATGAGGCAAGTGTATTAACTTATACATTTAAGCGCAAAACAGCTAAAAGTTTCATTTAAATTTTTTTTTTTTTTTTTTTTGACAATCACACAGCGCCATCAAGCCCCAAGTTAAGCGTAAAGCCTGTATTATGGGTACTAAACAACGAATAAACATACATGTATACATTTTTTTTTGTAAATACATACATATTATACATAGAAAACACCCAGACCATTACAAACAGACATGTTCATGCACACAAATGTTTGTATTGCCCGGGATCGAACCCGGAACCCTCAGTGTTGCGGCCGACCTCTCAACCGCAACACCAAATGGTCGTCAACCCATTGAAATTAAACTTTATATTTTAATTCATCTGTCATGGTTAGGCGTATCACTTACCATCAGGTGAGCAATCTGACCATCCTGTCACTTAGTTACATAAAAAAAAAACGTATATCTCTATCTCTTCAACCTATCGCATTCCAATGCTGGACATAGGTCTCCTCCATTTTGCGCCAGATATACCGGTGCTCCGCTTTTCTCATCCAGCTTCCACCAGCGACCTTTCGCAAGTCTAATCGTATACCTACTCTTAAAGTAAACGCCCCATAAATTGATCTGGTGGCACGGCAGTGCCCCCGCCAAGTCGAGCGCGAAGCAAACACTGCCGTACCATCCTTTACAGGATCAATTTCGCCGCATTTTCAGGCCCCAATTCGAGAACCTTTGGATAACATCAGAGCGCTGAAATTTTCGTCATCTAGTTAGATATAATAACATACTTTAAATCCAAAATTTCAAGTCTGTAGGTCATTTAGTTCCGACGTTAAGCGAAAGCAAAGTTTCGCATTTTCGACAGATAGACACTCACTCACTCATTCACTCACTCATGATCATCAAAATAGAACTAGTACTTCCCATTTACTCAGAGAGCTGAAATTCGGTACAGAGTTAGGGTTTAATGGCTACATAAAGGGAAAACTATAAAAACTTGGATAATCGAAGATCTGGAGTACCTGGTGACCCTGCTTAGATAACATAAGAGCCCAGCCAAACTATAAAAGATCGACATACCGCCTTTAAACAATATATATTTAACATGGTGGGCCGCTTTATCCGATGACAAAAATCGGGGGGCACGGTAGTGCCCCCGCCAAGTCGAGCGCGCTAGACCAATACAAACAGACATGTTCATGCACACAAATATTTGTAGGTACTGCCCGGGGATCGAACCCGGAACCCTTGGTGTAGTAGCCGACGTCTCAACCATTGCACCCAATGGATCGTCCAATATTCCTTTCAAGTTTCTACAAAAAGAAGTGAAATCCCACCAAAAACATTCTGTAAAAAATCTAGCCAAGTCTCGATGGAGCTGCTTGATTATCTCTAAAAAGTAATGAAATCAAGACATAGACGTGCCAAGTCTAAGGTTCCTTACTTCGATTACTTTATTATTATGGTTAATGTTGTGTGACTTGGCCGTTGAACATTCTTTATACGTTAGTGGCTTTATCAAGCCTACAACCGACGGGTTATTGAATCACCGTTTTCCAAGTGGCAAATTTGTATCGTCAATGGGTAGCAGTTCTGGCGACAGAATAGTGCAATGGTGTCATGGAGCACCCATTTTGTATTCCTGTATACTCTTCAACGGCCAAGTCACAGAATATCAAACATAATAATAAAGTAATCGCAGTAAGGAACCTTAGACTTGGCACGTCTTTGTCTTAATTTCATTACTTTTTAGAGATAATCAAGCAGCTCCATCGAGACTTGGCTAGATTTTTTACAGAATGTTTGTGGTGGGATATAATATACGATAAATTAATTAATATTTTTAGAACTTGCGAAAGCCGTATTTTCTGCCACGGCTTAGATTAGACAAAATCACTATTTTGTGTCATGAAAGCCGTAGAACACGGTAATTACCGTAGCATTGACCACCTGCGTCGGCCTACGCTTCCGTTTCCATTACGTGGACGCTATTCGAGAACCTATCCGTTCCATCGGCCATCGGTTCTACGCACTATGTGCCCTGCCCACTACCACTTCAACTTGCTAATCCTCTGGGCAATTTCGGTCACTCTATTCTCCTACGATTTTCCTTAGTCCAGATCTCAATCTCATCTCGTATAGAGTTTTGGTAAGGTTTCTTTTTTAAAATTTAATATTTAGTCTAGGGATAGTGCCAATATCCAACGTTAAGAAATTTTAAAAATTTACTCCATTACTTTAGAAGCCTACTAAATGCAAAAAAACAAACAAATCTTTTCTCCTTATAATATAAGTAGGTACCTATGATAAAAATAGATATCTATCTCACGTCTATCATTAGCTGTCCAAACAAATACCAAAATAACTCGTTCATTGACAAACGCGGTCTCGTAACAACCATTGTGTGTAAATGCAAGTTGCATTCGGTCCGCCGCATGTGCTAGCTACGAGTAACATATGTGCATAATTATATTTAACCTACATTGATAATGATGTTGGTAGAGGCTGCCCACACGACTGTTCAGAGAAATTATTAACAAATAAATAAAATATTCACTGACAACCACACAGCGCCATCTAGCTCCAAACTAAGCATAGCCTGTAAAATGGATACTAAAACACGGACAAAATACTGATATACTTTTATAAATAAATACATATTATACATAGAAACATCCAGACCAGTACAAACAGACATGTACACAAATGTTTGTACTGCCCGGGGATCGAACCCAGAACTTATGGGGTAATAGCCGACGACACATGTAGTGAGCGAATGTAATGGAAATCTTGCCCGCTAATCTTGGATTTCAACGGTCATCGTCGCTGCGTGGTGAGATATTTCTGAACCTCGATATATCGCCGGTCGATACCGCATCGCTGCAGAGCATCCAGAACAGCCCAGGTTTCGATGTCACAAATGACATAAACTGCGATACTTATATATTTCTGGCAGATTTAATATTAATATAGAGAATCCATAAACAACTTAATACCCTGAGGGATAAGCTTAAACAATATTTTTAGGAATCAGGAAGGTAGTTTAAATAAAAAAATACAATTCGATACTAACCTAAATCTAATTAACTTTATTGGGAAACTATTACAAATGAAATTAACTATTTACAAAATTAACAACTGAAATAAACAACCGTTTACTCTTAAAATCAAATTTACACACAAATATAAAACACTGGGTATGTATGGAGCGCAAAATCACAACCACCGACAAGCTTACCACCTGAAGAGCGAGGAGCGAAAAGAGCGCGCGCTCGACTGAGCCATCGCTTATATAGGCTTGGGGTGGGGAGACTTTGCCTTCCATACGTTCTGCTTATACGGCCCCTCCTGATCGTGCGCCGTCCTCGGCCGCGCTGGCAAAGACGTCTTCTCCCGGGGAACTGGCAAGGACGGCCGGACTCGGTTCTCCGTCTTTGCTTGCATCAGCGGGGCTAGAAAGAGCACACGAAGGTTCACCGACATCGTCTTCAGCGTTATCTGTTATCGAAAAAAAATTGAGCTGTTATAAATATAGGAAATGTACACCACGGCCTTCTCTATCGTTCATCACACTTACAAGGCCCTCATGCAAAATAACTTTCAAATAACAATATAAGTACTTTGCTTTCAAAAGTATTCATACATCTCCTCACATGATATCACACATGCTCATACTTGAACTTGTACAAGTTCCCACGTTTAAAACGTGAACCAGGACTACGCCTGCCAGGACTAAGCCTGATGCGCATTCAAAGAACGCGACTTCCGGGACAACACCCGCCAGGACTAAGCCTGATGCGCATTCAAAGAACACGACTTCCGGGACAACACCCGCCAGGACTAAGCCTGATGCGCATTCAAAGAACACGACTTCCGGGACAACACCCGCCAAGCGTGTTGCATCTGCCAACAACTGGTATTATGCGCCGCTCGGGAGTATGCTGGGCCGCAGGGCGAACATACTTCTCGCACTCATACGCATCTATACGTCATGAGCGCTACTGTAACATAAAAATCACATAAAAACGTTCGTTTAGGTGCAAACTTACTTTCAAAGAACGCAGCGCAACTCTCAGGGCACCATTCGCCTTTCCAGGGAACCATGTATTGAGCTGCAGCCTGCGTTGTTTTGCCTCTGGCTCCGCTCAATAACTTTAGTTCGTAACGATCACTTGGCAGCACTTTGGTAACACGGTATGGACCTCTCATGCCAGAGTCTAGTTTTCCCACGGACTGCGAGTATTTTATCACAAATACTTGATCGTTGATCTGGAATTTTCTAGGTGGGTGCCTCTGTCGGTTAACTCGAACATCTTGGCTCGCCTGATTTCTATCCAGTGACGCCTTTGCAGTGCTTCTGCCGAGTTCCCTTATAGCCTCGCGATTTGGACTCGAAGTTTCCATAGCGATGTCGCGTACTAGCGCACGAATCACAGGAGTGGTCGCGTTTGTGCCAATTAACAAATACAAAGCAGAGTACCCTGTGGTTTTCTGTTTAGTTATGTTTAAAACTAATTGAATTTTACATAAAGCATCAGACCAAATTGATTTCTTATTACTACTTTCGATACGAATTAAGTTAAGAACAGTCCTTACATAACGCTCGGCTTGCCCATTAGAGTGGTGCATTTCGGGCGTTATGTAATGGATATCACAGCCCATATCGGACATCCAACTAGTGAAGGCTGACGCTTCAAACATTCGACCATGATCACAAACTATTAGCTTTGGAGTACCAAATAATGAAATGGCGTTATTAAAGACACGTTTAAGTTCATGTGTGTCTTGCCGGTACATAGGATAAAGCAATGAAAACTTAGTGAATGAATCGACTAAAATAAAGACAAATTTGTAGCCATTAGATTCAGGTAGGGGACCCAGCACATCTACATGAACCGTGTCAAAAGGGACATCAACTTTTTCCCACGATGTAATCGGTTGGCGAGTAGCTCTAGGGACACGTTTCTTAGAAATGCAAACGAGGCAATGAGAAGTGTATTTATGAACAAATCTTTTTAAACCTGGAAACCAGAAATATTTTAAAATTAAGTTGTAAGTCTTTTCGGCCCCGATGTGCTCATGCTCATCGTGAAAGATTCGCAGTAGACTGAGCCTGTGTCCTTTTGGGATATAGCAGAGTAAACGCGCTTCTTCACCCACTGGTGAATAGCGGTAGTAAAGGACATCATTCTGACACACATACCGATTGGAATCTAAAGAACCATCTCTAAGCTTTTGGATGAGCTCAAGAGTCTCCAAATCAGCAGATTGGGCCATCTGTGCCCAATTTAATGGGCGTTCGATGTTATTCACTTGCAACGCTGGTGGATTTCTGCTTAAGTAGTCCGCATGACTCATCATCACGCCCTTTCTGTATTGAATTTCAAAGTTAAAATCTTGCATATAGATCCACCAGCGTGCAACTCGTGGAAGGAGATCCTTCTTACGCTCTGTTGCCTTCAAGGCATTGCAATCCGTTACGATTTTAAAATTAATCCCGATAAGATAATGACGGAAGTGTTGCAGTGCCCTGATGACAGCCAGCGTTTCCAACTCGTACGAGTGATATTTCGCCTCCGCACCCTGTGTGGCCTTACTAAAGTAAGCTATAACCCGTTTGCTACCGTCAACATGTACTTGCATAAGCACAGCGCCGTATCCTACACTGCTAGCGTCCGTGTGTAATTCGGTGGGAGGTTTGGATCAAAGATTGTAAGGATAGGCTCACCGGTCAATTGTGTAATAAGGTCTTGTCGAACTCGATTTTGATCAGGCCCCACTCGAATTTCACATCTTTCTTTGTAAGCCGTGAAATACACGCGGTTTTCGAAGCGTAACCCTTAATGTAACGCCTGAAATACCCCGCGAGACCAAGGAACTGGCGCACCTGTCTAACGTTAGTGGGGGTAGGTGAGTTTGCTAACGCTTCAATTTTATGCGGGCTCGGTCTAACCTGACCATGACTAATAAACGCGAACGAGAACACGATATATCAGGACGCGAGCGTGAACGCGAACGTCTGTGGCGTCGCAGTGGAGACTGGTCACGGCGATCGGACGGCATTATAAACGAAAACGCACACAAAAAGCACTTAAATATTTTAAGGGTCAACGGTTGTTACTTAAATCTCAAGGCAAATATGTGGGCTAAATCCTATCCCACTTCTGATTTAGGAATCAGGAAGGTAGTTTAAAAAAAAAATACAATATAGTTAATTTCATTTGTAATAGTTTCCCAATAAAGAATTAGATTTAGGTTAGTATCGAATTGTATTTTTATTTAAACTACCTTCCTGATTCCTAAAAATATAATCAACAAATGTTTTTAAATAATTAAAGTGCAATTAAGGAATAAACCCGTGCGGCTATTAGAAACTTAGGTGTAAATATAATTATGTTTACTTATAATTCCCTGTCTAAAATTGTTTTATTGGTTTTTGTGGACTTTTTTGCAGTCATTAACCGATTCGTTAAGATTTAAAATGTCTACAATGCACTTACATAACATGTTGGAATTTTCCAAAGATGTTTATCGAATGAAAGGGAAGTGTGCCATGATTTTTTTATAATTTTATTTGTTGATTACAATAACCTTATATAAATAAATAAATCTACGAAGATTAAATTTTGAGAAGTCTGCTATTTCAAGGCGTTTATGTTTGGAAGCCTGGGCATTTAATACATTTGTGTCCATGAACTCGTCTGTTGTATTAGTCTCGGTGTTTCTTTGTATATTATCATCATCATCAGCTTTATACGTCCCCACCGAGGGGCACGAGCCTACCCGTATAGGATAGGTCTTTGTCGTCCACGCGGGCCCAGTGCGGATTGACCAACTTCAAGCACAAACTTTGAATCTCTTCGTAGGCATGCGCAGGTTTTCTCACGATGTTTTCCTTCACCGTAAGAGCGTCGGATAGACGTACATGTGTACGTTTTTGTTACAAAAGAAATATATTTATCCTATGTTTAGTACCAATAATACATGCTTTGCGAATTATGGTGAATATTTATTTATATCTGTTTGTATACCTACAAGAAAATAAATAATTTTCCATAAAGACGTTTCTAAACCATTCACTTTTTAGATGCAAGTATGTAAGCCGAGAGTATTATATATCAAAATATCTCTACTCCAATTCACTATGTCAAAGGCTTAATTAACAAATTAAGATATCAAATTGTTAATCAAACAATGTAATTACATCGCCCCTGAGAAGTCGACCGATCTTGTAGATAACCCCTAACTAATCGCTACGACATGTCGCAGTGCTTTAAAAAGACAGACATTTTAATAAATAACCCTTTTTATTTTTAATAAAATGACTAATAGGCGACCTTTTTATTTTTAATTTTCGAAAATATATGTACGTTATCCGACGCTCTTACGGTGAAGGAAAACGTGAGGAAACCTTCATGCACGCCTGCGAAGAGATTCAAAGGTTGTGTGTGAAGTCGTCCAATTCGCACTGGGCCCGCGTGGACGACTAAGGCCAATCACCCTATACGGGTAGGCTCGTGCCCCTCGGTGGGGACGTTTAATGAGCTGAAGATGATGACCAATGGGCGATTTTGCGATGAGCTTGCGATAAGTCATCCCGTTCTTTGGTAAGTGAACGGGACGGCCAGTTCGCTCAATTGGTGGTTATTGATATGCCTGACCATGAAAGATGCCTTGTTTAAAGAAATTAATAAAGTAGGTAGTCATTATTTTCTGTCAACACTGCCATGTTCCCGTCACCCGAGACGACAGATGTCAGGTCTTTTTTATTTGGTAAATTTACTAGCTCCAAAACACTATTATTTTATGTGATGATATGGCACTGCGGTGGTACCTGCCTAGACGACTCAGTACCGAGTCTGCCACCTAGTAAATAAGGGATTGCACAGTGATAAAACCGCCTTAATTGTACTACAGGTTGTTTATTTTGATTAATTTTCTGTGCAATAAAATTTATGATATTATACAAAAATTTTGTGTGATGTTATATAATAAATATATCATCACACAAATATTTCATCTAGACTTTACGATAAAAGTTATTTTTGTCACACAACTGCGACCCATTCAAATTTTAATCTGTCACATCGCACTGCATTACATTTGATTGCAAGGGAAAATGACCTCTAACACCAACCGGTTAAGGGACATTAATATTAATAATATGTGACATCACTTGTCTTGTAAAATTTGACTCTATATACATTCTGTTATGGTTGGTTTTCCAAATTTTCCGTTCAGTAGAAAGGTGCAGAATTGTCAACTTGTGTGACATTGAGTAAGGTCATCGTCGTGCGGGCGGGACCGTTTGCAGTACTCGTTAATTAAATATTTACCAATTTATTATGACAAAAATAACTCCATTATCATCATCTTTATAATCAGCATATTCCCAATGCAGGAGGCGTTTCCGCTCATAACGGCTATGGGAATATCGGACCCACCACGAGCCCAATAGTGGATGTTTACGTCTACCACCTTTGAATAGTAGCTGGTGGAACCAACGGCTTTCGAAGTACTTTCTCTCTCTCTTCAACCTATCGCAGTCCACTGCTGGACATAGGTATCCCTTATTTTCAAGAAAATAAATGGAGAATTTTTCGAAGCACGGCGGAATATAATTAAACAATTTTCGTTCATCCATTTGGTGAATAACTAATTCTTATATTCTTTTTCTCAAGACAAAGATTACACTTGCATCTATTACACTTCAAATGGTATGGGTTCACATAGTGGAAAACCGCGTCTCGGCAAGTGTAGTGTAGGACGCCCTCCATCCCAATGGACCGACGACTTGCGAAGGGTCACTGGTGGAGGCTGGATGAGAAAATATTTTTGTCTATTTGTTTGTTCCGGGTAATCTCTGAAATGGCTAGATAGATTTGACGGGACTATTTTTGACAAATAGCTAAGATAAGGAATAAGGAGAAATATAGGCTACTTTTATTTAAGATAATACTTATTATTTTGGGAAAATAAAGAAATGTTATACTGCGGCATGGCGGCCGCGCGTTGCGTGAGCTGCGCGCTTTTACGTTTTGTTTTACTGCGGGAGAATATAATCGTATAACGCGAGTAATACCGCAGGGAACAGCTAGTCTCTTATATTTACTAAGCGTGTTTTTCTGTTGTTAGTACTGTTATCACTAGGGAAGTGATGTTTGTCCTTTCGCGTGTCAATGGTGGACTTATCTGTGTCGTTTGTGCGCACGCGCCGATAAAGCGTTATGTTGCATACAAATAGGGAATTCATACTTTCTTGGAAATGTTTAATAAATATGTCCCGAATAATTTGTTAGGAAATTGTATCCTTATATATTTAAGAAGAACATTTAGCTGCCTCTCTTATTAAAGACATCGTAACCTAAGTATATTTTATTGTTTATAAAATAAAAGAACTGCCCTTTTTATTTATAAAGTAAACTTACATAATTTCGTCATTGTGCCATGTCAAGTCGGGGCTTTACTCAGACACCTGACTATAGTAGGCTATTACTTCATTATAATCATCAGCTCATTAAACGTCCCCACCGAGGGGCACCTGTAACGGTGTTTAGGCCTTAGTGGTTCACGCGGGTCCAGAGCTGGCTGAACGACTTCACGCACAACCTTTGAATCTTTCTGCAGGCGTGCGCAAGTTTCCTCACGATGTATTCCTTCACCGCAAGAGCGTCGGATAACGTACATATGATTTTGAAAATTCGAAAACATTGGTACGTGGAGGGATTTGAACCACTGCCATTCAGGAGGGTAACAGTCTAAACCATTGAGTCACCAACGCTCTCAACAATTACTTATTACAACGATAATAACTGTTGACAAAGTCTCAAGTTAAATATAATCAGTTACGATATACGGAATTGCTTCAACGTCATTCCAGCCATCACCGTTGCACTTCCGGCGCCGACTGTTTACCTTACCACCGACCTTGCCCGTGTAATTAAATGCAAGTGCACTCTTCCGCAATGTGTTTCCTACTATGCACTTATTGCACGCACTAGGGTTATTTATAGGCAGCCTAGGTCACACTGGGCCTTGTATTTTCTAAGATGCACACAGAATAATAAGTTTCAGGGTAAAATGTATAAATAACATTGTTATTGTTAGCTTTGTTGTGGTGTTATGGAGACTGAAACTATTTTCTTCTTTCTTTATTTTAGTGTACGATTGCATCGCACATTTGCAAACGCAAGTATTTGTGTTTATAATGTACGCGTATTACTAAATTCATTCACGTTCTAATATTATTGTACACACATATTTTATACAATAAATCAAGAATTCAAGCAAATTGTGTTTTTCCTGTTTTCGCAAATACAAGTCAAAGATTACCAGATAGCAAGATCTCGTACATTTCGTTTGTAGTATATTATTCACCTAACCGTTTGTAAGAGCGTTTGTGGCTCAATGGTGTGATTAAGAGGGTACAGGTTCAAATCCCGCCACGTCCCAATGTACTTTGCGATTATTTCGGATTTAAATGTACATTTATTTAACGCTCTTATGGCGAAGGAAAACATCGCGAAAAAACCTGCGTCGTCCAATCCGCACTGGGCCCGCGTGAACGACTAAGGCCTATACACCCTTTACGGGTAGGCTTGTACCCCTCGGTAGGGAGTTGATGATGATGATACTTGTAACCTTACGATGAGTGACCATTGGGTATCACTTAATAATACTTTGAAATATTAATACTAATTGAAATAATACTTTGAAAGCCAGTGACACCTTTCATCGTCAGAAATACTAGATTTTCTGTTGTTTCTAGATTTCTAGTGTTCAATATACAGTTACCAGGGACTAATAACAACCGATAAACAGTTCTTTTTCTCTATCAATGCCGCACTGCGCCCGACACCCGAGACAACAGACGTTAGGTCTCTTATACCCGGCAATTTCACTAGCTACAGAGTCCTAATCCCGAAACACAAAATTGCATAACACTCCTGTTTCACGGGATGATATCTGGTACTGCGGTGGTACCTACCTAGACGACTCAGCATGGAGTCTACCGCCTAGTTAAAGCTATTTATTTCGTGAGTAAGAGTTTAGTAACTGACGTATTACCTGTAATGCTTGAACAGTTCCGACAAACGATTGACACAAATAAAGGCGGCCTCAGTGTTGCCACCTTAGCCCTTTTGTAGCTAGATCTAGCACTTTTTAGCATTGGTGAATTCTTTTTTAACGATCTAGCCCGAAAAGAGCAATCTAGCTCTTTTTCACTGTCTTAAAATATTACCAAATTATGAAGATTTGACATGCTAACAAGTACTTTTTTGCTGTTTAGGTCATGATGACCTTTTTTAGACGAGCTTAAAAAAAACGGCTTCAAGACATGATGACTTTAGCATTTTTATGACAGAAAATCTTTTGACGCTCAATCTAGCCCTATTTGACACCCCAAAAAGTTTTTTTTCTATAACTCAGGTGGCAATACTGAGCGGCCTTCACCTCTCGTCTCGAATAAACAAACAAAACGGTAGATTTTATCGCATTTCCCGCGAAATTGTGTGTAATGTCAAGATACTGAATAAATAAAAAAATTTTTACTTAGTAGGTTATAAAAATAGCTGTGCCTGCGAAATTATGCACATAAAAATAACAAATACTACTTCACGTCCCCATTGGTGTAATGGTTGCGACATGATGTGATGTGAGATGGTGTGGGCACGTCTTGCGAATGGACGACAGCAGATTGCCGAAAGCAGTTTTCTATTCCGAGCTTTCTAGCGGGAAACGAAAACAGGGCGGGCAGTATTTGCGTTACAAAGACGCTCAAGCGCGCAACCTTGTTGCTTGTGGTTCCGCCTGATGGTTGGGAGGAGCGAGCTCGTCTTAGACCGGAGTGGCGTAATACTGTTCACAAAAACGTGAAATTTTATGAAAAGAAGCGTCTAGAATATCTTGACGTTAAACGCCAAATGCGGAAGAATCGACCGAAGCCTTCCTACAACTATACTTTTAATTCTGCTGGACAGTTATTCTGTTCGCCTTGTAGCCGAACTTTCAAATCGAAGTTTGGCTTTGCTAGCCACATTAGAGCCTATCACAACAACGACCTGGTTAGACACATAGGAGTCGCCGTAGCCGGACACGGCTTGGACGATATATATATAATGGTTGCGACGTCGGCTACTTCACCAAGAGTTCGATCCCCGGGCAGTCCAAACATTTGTGTGCATGAACATGTATGTTTGTATTGATCTGGGTGTTACTATATATGTATGTTTATACGTTGTTTAGTAACCATATTACAGGCTAATTCTTAGTTTGGGGCTAGATGGCGCTGTGTTGGAATGGATATTTATTTATTTAAGGGTTCGGATTAGAATTAAACCAAAACTTCCATTAATCATGTTGATTTGAAAAAGGCCTAATGTTATTTTTGACATCTATGGCCGACGTTTCAAGAGTGACAAATGTGGTCAACTGACACCAGCCTGACCTTAGTCTGAGGTCATAGATACTACGATACTCGTACCACTTTTGGAAAAAGTTCACACAAATGAACGCAAGGTCTTAAGTGACACTCCTACATAGCAGGTTTTCAAAAAGGTTAGTTTATTGTACAAACATATACTTAATCAATGATATTCTGAATATATAAAGGTAGATACGCCATCAGTGCCTCAAAAACGAACCGCCGAAGAGAGTTCGGTTTGTACTCTTTTGTTTAGGTAAATGTACGCTCATTCGAAATATGTGTATGTGTGCTGTCGCTGCATTCGGAACACTTTTTTCTATTGTTTTGTGAGCATATCACGAATCTATACTTTTTACATCATTGTACTTAATGCAATACTCAATTTGCTGAGTATCAAATCCCGACACGTACCAATGTGTTTTTGAATTTTCGAAAAAAATATGTAAGTTATCCGACGCTCTTACGGTGAAGGAAAATATTGTGAGGAAACCTGCGCACGACTGCGAAGAGATTCAAAGGTTGTTCGTGAAGTCGTCCAATCCACACTGGGCCCGCGTTGACGATTAAGACCTAATCACCCTATACGGGTAAGCCCGTGCCCCTCGGTGGGGACGGTGATGACTTTGCATCATCATCTACTTCAGCCTGTAATGCTCTACTTCAAGGCACAGGCTTCCTGTGCAGCATAGCTATGGGGAGATTGGGTTGTACCCACAGATTTCCCAATACAGGAGATGGGGCAAGCCGCGTTTTTAAGTGCGACAAATGTAAGCCCAACGAGCATACACTGGCAGCCAGTTTACGCTCTGTGAGAGTTGTGCAATTGTAACATGCCATCATCGCAATGAATCAGTAAATTTACCAAGAAATATAATAACTTTTCACAGGTAAGAACCGAAAAGAAATTGCGACACTGGGACTGCCTATAAACAGGGCGGCTTGTCCAGTCTAATGTATATTCTGATGTCTGTGGTTGTACCCATTCACGCGTGCCCAATGTGGATTGGTGTGTGTTAACGACTGCCATCCTAAGGTTGTAGCCGGTACCGAGGGCTTCACGTGACAAACGAAGCATGGAATCGTCTTTCGTTTCGAAGATTTTTTTTGTAAATAATATGTATGAAAACACTCAGACCAATACCATACAAACCGACATGTGCACAAGGGCGGATCCAGGCGCCAGGAGGGGGTCACATAGTAGTAGTCAAGTTAAGAATTTTTAAGGTATTTTGTTAATGTACATTAGTATAGTACCTCCATGAACCTCCCCCTGGATCCGCTGTTGCATGTGCACTTACACAAAATGTTTGCACTGCCCGGGTAACGAAATCAGAACCCTTAATGGATAAGCCGACGTCTCAACCATCACACCATATGAGTATAAAACTTCTTCAATTGCAATGTCAAGAGCATTGTTGACATGCACTTCGGTGTTAGTGTCGAGTACTTGATAAAAAAATACACATTAGCAATTACTGAGCAAACTTGTGAACATGTATTTTGCGTGAAGCAACTTCGGTTGTTGAGCGTTATTCAACCAATGATATTCTGTATATATAAAGGTACACCCGTGCCTCAAAAACGAACCGCCAAAGAGAATACAGTTTGTAGGCATTTGTTTATGTAAATGTACGCTCATTCGAAATATGTGTATGTGTGCTGTCGCTGCATTCGGAACACTTTTTTCGATTGTTTGCGAGGAAGCGAAGGAATATGTTATGATTCTGTAGTACTAGGTGGTAGACTCGGTACTGAGTCGTCTCGGTAGGTACCACTGCACTGCCAGATATCGTACCGTGAAATAAAAGTGCTTTTGCTTTTCTGTGCTTCGGCATGAGGGCACCGTAGCTAGTAAAATTACCCAGTATAAGAGTCTGTTGTATCGGGTGTCGGGCGCAATACGGCATTGATGGAGAATAATAACTGTCTGTCAGTTGTTGGTCTCAATCAATGCCACTCTGTCATGGTCAGGCGTATCATTTACCATCAGGTGAGCGTCCTGACCGTCCTGTAACACCTGTCTTGTTATGATTACGTTGTAATTGGAATCCTAGCTGTTAATAAGACTGTTAATACTGGTAATTTTATGGAAGAGTTGATCAAAAGTACTTACTTCACTACTAAAATGAAAAACTGTGCTTCTTTGCTTCTTCGAATTTTCGAAATTTATAAGTTGTTTGTATGTTTTTTCGACGCTCTTACGGTGAAGGGTAACGTCTTGAGGAAACCTGCGCATGGCTTCGAAGAAATTTACGAGATGTGCCTGAAGTCGTCAATCCAATGATGATGCCTTTATTACTTTAGTAGCCCGTTACAGGCCATAGGTAGACCTAAGGCTTACTCCACGGTAGTGTAGCGTTTTGTATAATCTTGGTGAATCGTCTGCAAATGAGCAGGAGCTTTAAAAAGGAAGGAGGGGCTAGGCATCCTTGGATATGTTTGGGGAAAATGCGGTCCGGCACACGCCGGTTACGCGAATAGGCACTGTGCGAACCTACGGGGAATCGCGACGAAGGAAGAATTCCAGCCATCGTCCTACATAAAATGTATGAAAATAATCCTCGTTAAGGCCATTACATCCTATTCAAGTGCTATAGTAATAATAGCCATCGGAACCTTCGAATGTTATGGTTGCAGTTACACATGTAAATAAGCAAAATAGAGATGCTAATGTCATATAATTGTATGGCAATGCCGTAGAAGCGACGTAACGATGTGTCGGAATGACGTCTATTCAATCTATCGCAGTCCACTGCTGGACATAGGTCTCCCCCATTTTGCGCCAGATATCCCGGTAATTCGCTTTCCTCATCCAGCCTCCACCAGCCGGAGGGCGTCCTACGCTACGCTTGCCGAGACGCGGTCTCCACTCCAGAATTCGTCTGCTCCAACGGCCCGAGGTTCTGCGACATACGTGACCATTCAACCATACGTGAGTCGGAATGACTATTGCTGGCCTGTATTCACTTAGCTATTTATTGATACAAAAATGAAATTGATATTTCCATATATGATGCCCGATTTGGTTTTTGGTTCAGAATTAAAATAATTGGTACGCTAAACGTTAGGTTTCAGTGTAAAAACAAATACTAAATGCACACACATACCACGAACATCCTACTTGACAAATTACTAACAACTATGTTTGTAATGAAAACCATGTAATCCCAATTCCTATTAATAATTATTTTATCATTGCATTACATGGAATTATTTAAAATTTATTTTATCAATGTAATAAATGCATAATTCGAAAAAACTCTTGTTGAGTTTCTTGCCAGATTCTTCTTAGTTAAGGTATATTCCGAAACGGTGGTAGCTTCATTTGACATTCATAAGTGTTCAAAGACCTAAACTGAATAAACACTTTTCATTTTCATTAGACCAATATACCCCTGAAGCAGTTTAGATAAGTCTAAGGTCATTTTTCGGTATTTCTGGTACATTAAAGGAGACACTAGCCACTAACCAGAAGGCGGGCTGTCTACTTGACTACAGTCAAGGCAAACCAAACACGAGGCACTGTACACTGTGTGTTCCGTTCTTTCGGAAATTTAATTAAACGATCGAGCGCAGTCGTGAGAAATGGCGAAGTTAAATAATAATATGATTTTAAATATGTAATCGCTTATAAATAAGCTTGTATTACACCAACGTGAGGTATGAGCGGTAGCGAGTTAAATTCGAATCATTTCTTTAAATATACCAAGTTTTTTAAAATAAGTATCGACATATGAAAATTGGTTTGTTTTTAATATTTTTGAAACTCGTAGTTGTTTCATTGTTTCTGTCTTCACTGTGTTCTCACGTGAATTATTCAAGAAAGATTCAAAGTTGTGCGTGAAGTCATCCAATCCGCACCGAGCCCGCGTGGGCGACTAAGGCTTATACACCCTATACGGGGAGGCTCGTGCCCCTCGGTGGGGACATATAATGAGCTAATGATGACTGCAAATGTGGGGATTAGCTGAACCTGCCTTTCGAAGTACGGATGGATGATTCAATATTTTCGGTCACCCAACCGACAATAGACCACTGTGAAACTTGCTTGACTTGCGATCGTCAACCGAACGCACTAGCCATTAAGCCATCGATCGCCTAAGCTTATGACTTGCGCCAGTCTGCATAAAGAGCGCAAGTGCTCGTATGTGAGATCTTGACCTTATTAGCGGCCGACATTGAGAGCGCACGACGTCAGCCGGTTCCGTAGATTAATCGGTATCGCTTAACCTTTTTTCTCACATCATCAAAGCATTTTCTATAGAAACATCACACATGGTGTTGTCATCACATGAAGTTGCGCAAGCGCAATAGTAATATTATGCTGTTCTTTTTTATCATCATCAGCTCATTAAACGTCCCCACCGAGGGAAACGAACCCGTAAAGGGTATAGGCCTTAGTCGTCCACGCGGGCCCAGTGCGCATTGGACGACTTCACGCACAACCTTTGAATCACTTCGTAGGCGTGCGCAGGTTTCACAATTTTTACAAAATTAAGACTTCACTGAGGTCGAAAAATTATTGCCTATTCAATCAAAAGGTTAATAATTACTTATGATGTACCATAGGATGAGCAACAAGATGATTTGAAAAGGCAGTATGTAGGGCTATGTGCGTACAAACGATGGTCGATGGTGCGCAAAAGGTTCTCGTGGTTATCATCGTATATGTATATTTATCCATTAGTTAGTATTCACAATATTACGATTAGCTCAACTCTACAAGCTAAGTAAAAGTCATTATTAGGGTTGTTAAAACAATAATGTAAAAAGTATAGATTCGTGATATGTTCACAAAACAACCGAAAAAAGTGTGCAGCGACAGCACACATACACATATTTCAAATGAGCGTACATTTACCTAAACAAAGAGCCTACAACTGTATTCTCTTTGGCGGTTCGTTGAGGCACGGATGGCGTATCTACCTTTATATATACAGAATATCATTGGTTTAAAATGAGTACGTATTAAAAGTTTTAAAAGGCTAGATAGGCGAATTGTCCAAAGTTCAGTCGACATTGGTGTAAAGTCTACTGAGGTCGACGGGTAGTCGGCAAACCGCGTGGGACCGCCCCACATACTCATTATCATTAATTTTGATCGCACGTTTATGTTCACATTTCATTGGTAGTTATTAATTTTTATTGCGAATTACGATTTGACACTCGTTTCAATGAATTGAGGGCGGAACTATTGGGTATTAATGACATACAAAAATACAAATAAAAAATAAAAAGTAATTAGTGGTACGCATTGGGAGGCACTTTTTGTCGCGATTTCAAATTCAAATTCAATTTTTTTATGGCATGTCATATTATATAGATAGGATGGTACATATACAGGTTTCCCAGTAGGTATACATGTGACCCCCTGTATATACATGTGACCTCCCCTGTGTATACATGTGACCTATATAGCAAATTGATGGGAGGTCTAACTAGATTTTAATAACTATTTATATTACTATCAGTAAAATAGGACACAATATAAATTTTGACAAATAAACCCTGTAGGTTTTATCATCATCAGCCTAAAAAGGCCCACGTCAGGACACAGGCCTGACGTGGCATCCCGCATGCGGCATTGAAGGAGACCAACAACTGATAGACAGTTATTATCCTCCATCAATGCCGCACTGCGCCCGTCACCCGAGACAGCAGATGTTAGGTATCTTATACCGGGTAATGTGACTAGCTACAGTGCCCTCATCCCGAAACACAAAAGTGCATAGCACTTTCTCTTCACGGGATGATATCTGCCATATCTGTCATATCTGGCTGGTCTTAAGTTTTATTTTAGTGTTATAGTGTTTTAATATTGTAATTTTGTTAAGTTTCTGTGGAATAAAGTCACACCTTTAAGATTATAAAAAAAAGTTTTGTTTTTTTATAATCTTAAAAATAAACATATTCGCCCTTAACTTCGAGAGCCCTTTGCGCTGCGGGTGCGGCTGCCTTTCAAATTACTGGTAACTATGATTCCAGTATTTTTACGTCATAAGCATGGATATATAAACAATACGGACGGACTTTTAAACTAAAAATACGTAATCGTTCATTCAGTAATGATACGTAATTTCTGGTTTTCCTTTTGTTCACTACGGTTTTTGCAACACAGGACATGCTCTTTTTTAGATTTTTCCCAAACAAAATCTATGGCTCGGTCGATATATGCCGTCAAATGCCTTAATATTTTGTGGTTTCCCATACAAAACCTGGCCGATTTTTCAACAAACTTTGATGTTGGCGAGGTTCCGGCCGTATCTTTGTATACTTCCGTGATCACACAGAGGAACTGCACAACCCGAGTGGTTTTGGTAGGTGACACCTCATGGGTCTTCAAATAAAAGCCAAGAGGAAAAATCGTGACCCATGATCTCGCGACCTCACCTACACCGAACGCGGAACCCGCGAATCTGCCACGATTAACATATAACCATGTGTATCGATATTGCTCACTATGACCTTATTTATTTCGCGGCATTGGACCCTGAAGTAGTGTTGTTGTCTCATAGTTTATCGATAGTATCGATAATACTATCGATTATAGTTGAGTAAAAGTAATAGTGTCGATAAAAGTGATAGCTGTTTCGCACATTTTATAAAATGAATAAGTTAAAAAAAGAATTCGTAAAGTTTTAAATTACTTTTAAAAATTGTAAATAGTATTTTTTTTTATGTAAATGGCCAGAATAATAATGTATATGTGTATAAACTCAAGCATTGTTCTGTGTCTCAATGCTAATATTGTATAGCTAATACGTGGTAAACGGTGCTGGTAACAAAATTTGTTCTACTGGTCAAGTTCACTTAATGTAACTGTCCAGTAATTTGTAACTGCTTTTTAACAAAACTAATAAACTAAAATAAAAAATCATTATCATGAGCTCTTTCATGTCCCAAAACACGGCACAATCTAGCTATGGAGTTAGTCTAATGCTGATTGGTTGTTGATGACAACCATCCTAAACTTATAGCCTAGACCGACGGCTTAAGGGCACGGAATCATTTTTCTATTCGAGCAATCGGGTGATTCAGCTACAATGCTAGGACATTACAGGCTGTTTGGTTACTATAATCGAATCGAATAATAGAATCAGAAAGAATCACCCGCTTGAAATGTCCATTAAACTGGAACAAATAGCACAAGACGATTTTTCATCATGCAGCCTGCAATGAAATGCATGTGAAAATAACACAGTGACTTTTATTATGAGGGCTCGAATTTACGTCCCCGGAAGTCCCGGAACACATAGCGACCTAAAACCAATGTTCAGATCACATAGGCAGTTACGGAGTTAATATTCGTGATTGTATCGATACTAATTTCCGAGTACAACCATCGATAGTAAATTTATCGATATTTTAGCAACACCAGCCTCAATGGCAATGTCATGTTTACAATTCCACATAACTTGTTAAGCAATAATCGCCCATATCCCTTTTAGTTAGGGCCTAGTATTTTTGTCCTTTACAGTTTTTTGCTACACATGCGTGTGTATAAAAATAGGCTTTAGTGCGAGTGTGGGAAAGGTTGTTATTAATCGCCACATGACTGCAAAAGTTACTTTCCTTATAAAGTGTATGTATGAGTCGTATGTGAGCAAGGATTCTGTTTGCAACCTTTGTTAAGGAAACTGTTAGTTATAGTTCCGTACTTTTAACCCTTATTGGGAAAATACCTATGGTTAGATCTTGTATAAGGAGTAAGGTGAACTCATAGCTGTGTGTTAAATGAAATGAAAATTGTGTATTCAGTTTAGGTCCTTACAGAACACTTATGAATGTCAAATGAAGCTAAGTATTTTATTAATTACTAGTTACTTTTAAAATACAATAAAAAAATTGGCTAAGCGCGAGTCGGACTCACCCGTGGAGGGTTCCGCAGCAGCAAGTAACATAGAATAAAATATTTTTTCATTTTTTAGGCACCTACAACAGATTTAATATGAAAAAAGTGGTTCACCGTTTATGACGTATAAAATAAAAACTGCACATCAGATATCGTTCAAACTAAATTTCATGTTGGATTTTATGGTCATGTATATCATTTTTATTGTATTTTATCAATCCCATAGTTTAGAAATAAGAGCGGGAGGGACACACTTTTTTAAACTTTGGAAGTGTTTCTCGCGCAACTATTCAATTTATAAAAAAATGATATAAGAAACTTCGATACCATTTTTCAAGATCTACACATTGATAAATCCACACGGGGAGGTACGACGAAAAAAAAATTTTAGGGTTCAGTTCAATGTATGGGGAACCCAAAAATATATTGATATTTTTCAAGTTTCTTGTCTATACCTTGTAGCGGTTTACAGAATACATATACGTACAATGTTTGAACAGTGTAGTGCTTATAGTTTCGGAGAAAAAAGGGGTTATGTTATTCGGACGGACGGACAGACAGGCACACAGACATGACGAATCTATAAGGGTTCCGTTTTTTGCCATTTGGCTACGGAACCCTAAAAAGATAATGTAAAGCTACTGTGCTCATAATCTAAGACCCACCAATGAATCAAACTCACCAATCCGCTTTGGGCACGCGTGTTGGGTTACGGCCCAATCTCTCCAGGGCTAAGCTGTAAGGTTTATTCCCCGCAGTGGGACGCTATATCCTGATGATGATATCTTCTGTCTTTCCTTCTTTATTGCCAGAGTAACAGATGAGATATATCTACATGAATTTGTGGCAGAGGACCGGTCATGTATGTCGCAGAACCGTCCGTTGGAGCAGACGAGTACGCGGACCGAGGGACCGACGACTTGCGAAAGGTTTCTGGTGAAGGCTGGAATGAGGAAAGCGGAGGACCGGGATATTTGGCTTAAAATTGGAAAGACCTATGTCCAGCAATGGACTGCGATAGACGACCTTATACATGGCCTCTCTCAGGTGAACTTAACAGGTCAAGTGACTTATTGAATAAAACGGAAGTGCAAACCAGTATTTAAGATTAATGGTAAAATCGTTCTAGACCTAGAGGTCAAGGCATCTTCGGTATTGTCGACTTGGCATTTACATTTTAAACTTAAGTTGCTAGGGTCGATACTGAGTCGACTGAGGTTTTTAGGACAATATTTTTACTCTATGGAATGCAATAAAAATTGAGTATTGATTTTTTTATTTATTTATTCAAACAAACATGCCAGCTCACAGAAGGGTCCAACACGCCGACAAGTCAAATAAAACGGTCGTCACAACAAAGATAAAAAATTAAAACTAAGAATAATAATAAATAAAAATTAGAATACTTACAGTAAATGCTCAGATTATGTCAATTGAAAAACAATACAAATAAAAAGGTTAAATGAATGTGTAGTCAAATTTATGAAACAAATGTCAAATTAAATAATAAAAATTAGGAACATTTCAAAAACTAAAATTTATAATTACTTTTGTCAAGGAATTCATACGTAGATACTAATAAATGTCGCCATCAAAATCATCAATAAAAATTAATTAAAATTTAAAAACCCGACACAAGAACTTAAGTAATTTTCCTTTAAAAAGTAAAAAATAATAAAAGAAACTTAATGTTAAAGTACCTAAGAATCTATTAATAATTCTAAAAAAATAACGTCGCGTTGGGGGACTGCTGTATTTAAATTAAATTTATAAGTAAAAAATTTGTAAGTATTTAAATTGGAATAATTAGGAGCGGTCCCCCAATGCGACGTTATTTTTTTAGAATTATTAATAGATTCTTAGGTACTTTAACATTAAGTTTCTTTTATTATTTTTTAACTTTTCAAAGGAAAATTACTTAAGATCTTGTGTCGGGGGTTTTTTAAATTTTTAATTTAATTTTTATTTCATACTTTTTAAAGGTAGGTTAAGTATATTTTCAGTCATTCGGTTACTCTCCCCACTTTCACTCCTCACAACTTTTAAACGGCTTAACCGATTTTCATCAAACATGTCTAAGAACACTCGCACATAAGTCACCTTTAATACAAAAAAAACTAAATTGAAATCACTGCATGCGTTCGGGAGTTATGATGCCACAGACAGACAGACACGTCAAACTTATAACACCCTTCTTTCTGCGTCGGGGGTTAAAAAATAGGTCGATGGAGTAGTATTGAGCGAGCATGTCCCCTATCAGTGGAAGTGCACGTGCTGTAGGCGCATTGATTTTTGATTATACATAGTTATCCATATAACTATAAATCCGTCTTCAGCTTCAGACAGTTATTTTAACAATTATTTACCTATTTTTTTAATTTCAGCTTTCATTATCAGCCCATTAAATGTCCCCACCAAGGGGTACAACCTATCCGTACGAGGGTGTATAGACCTAAGTCGTCCACTCGAGCTCAGTGCGGATTAGCCAACTTCACGCCTATGAATCTCTTCGCAGACGTAGGTTTCCTCACGATGTTTTCCTTCACCGTAAGAGCGTCGGATAACGTACATAATTTTGAAAATTCGAAATCACATTGGTACGTGGCGGGGTTTGGACGTACGCCCTCCAGATCGGAAGGCAACAACACAAATAAGTGAAATATCTTTCCAATGTGAAATGTATGATATTCAAATTCAAATTATTTATTTGTGTCACATAGGTACAGAGGTAAGGTGGAACATGATTAAAGTGTTCTCTATTGTTGGCCAGAGATGGCATACAAATGTTCTTAAAATAAATTTAAATCAAATCAAAATCGGATCAAATACTATACAAACTACATTTAAATTATTCTAATCATTATAACATAATACAATAGAACTTAAAATTGTGTCGTCAATTAATCACACCAAAATTATTAACAGTTAAATTATTATACAAAAAAAAACATTTGAAAAAGAAAACAAGTTACGAATGCAAAAATGATAATTTAAATAAAAAACATTGAGTACAATATAATTAAAAAAAAAAAAAAAATTAAAACAATTATTCAAATACAATTAGTTTAGAATTTAATTCATATTTCAACTTAATCATATCAAAAATTATAGGATAATTAATTCCTACAAGTAATTATATATAACTATAATTTAAAATAATTTAATACAACAATGTCAATGAAAATAAGAAATATTATAAAAAGATGTCATAAAATTAACTCGATTCAAAACAAAATAATGGGTTATCCTAGAGAGGTCTGACAATTGTTTAAATTTATATTATAACGTTCATGAAATTTGTCATTGAAAACTGAGCCATGTCATAGTAGGACCTGTCCTGTAATAATCGTAATGTTTTTTTTGAATGTAATGTGATCTGCTCTTGAGCTCTCATAATTTATAATATATTTTGGCCATATGAAGAAACTTTTATTTTTTAAAGTAGTTCTACAGGTCGGTGTTAGTATGTCATGGACATGACGACGACTTCTTTGTGACGGTACTGATGTTACTTTTGCGAATAGGTGTTTTTTTTGTGTACAAATGTTGCAGTTTCGTATATGTAAAGTGAGGTGACAGTAAAATGTTAAGCTCTTTAAGTATGGCCTGCAACTATCCGTCTTTCTAATATTTTCATTGCCCTTATACACCTTTTCTGGGCTTAAATACTGGTTTTTGTTTGAACAATTTCCCCAAAAAAGTATTCCATATCGTATAATGGACGCAACGTATCCATTATATGCTGTTACGGCGACTCTGTATTTATGCGTCTAGTAATACTTTTAAGGCAAAGACGAATTTGTTAATGCGTTTACACAGATGTCCGTGTGTTCATCCAATTTGTCTGGTAATCTAGCTAATGCAAGGAATCTAGTAAAAGTACATGTTCTATTAATTTGTTTCCTATTTTATAGTAACTCAGGTTCCTGAGTGTATTGTCGAAATTAATTATTTTGTCTTGTCCAAATTGATATTTAAATTATTTAATTCTAACCAATAATTATTTTTTTATGTCTGAGTAATTTCTAATTCATAAGTCAATTTATCTTTACATTTAATTATAACTGTACTATCATCTGCATATAGGTCAATATTCAACGCATGTCGGCAAGTCATTGATATATATTAGAAAGAGTAGAGGCCCGAGGATTGTTCCTTGTGGATGCCATACTCTACATTTCTACTGTTTGATACATACTCATGGACAGTTAATTAAAACAGATAAAACAGATATGATAATGAATTGAAATCGACATAGTAGTTTTGAGTTTTTCATTACAAAATACACACAATAATACAAACCTCTTAATAATATTAGTGTAGATGACTAGCAGTTGATTCATGCAAAACTGTTTCTTACCAGGTGGTCTTTGCTTGATTGCTTTCTTATATCTTACAAAAAAATAGTGAACCAATATAATTATGTTAAGCAAGCTATCTTTTTTGACCTGCCAACTAACTAGCTTCAACAAATTATAGTTACATAACTTATTACAACTTTAAATCGATTATTAGATAGTCGAAAATCGAGATAGCATCTCAGCTCTTTATTTCTAAAGTGTATTTGATGATAATTGTCATTTTTGGTGAAAGGACGCTTGCTTCAACCTACTGCTGGGTACAAGGGCGGAGGTCACATAGTAGTAAAGTATAGAACTAAAAGGTATTTTGTTAATTACGTTAGTATAGTACTTAAAAATAGTGCAGGGGGGGCATGACCCCATGACCCTCCCCTGATCCGCCGTTGGTGGGTATGACCCCTTCTTCCTCCAGACTATCAAGAAAAGCTTTTTAATATCCCTTTAGTTCTTATCGGCTTCCCTTTTCAGTTTTGATGATACTTTCACATTTCTCATATTATATGGATACCTAGTGAGCGTCGGTAGCTCAATGGTGTGGCCTGTTGTCCTCACGTACCAATGTGTTTTCAAATTTTCGAATTTATATGTTCGTTATCCGACGCTCTTACGGTGAAGGAAAACATCGTGAGGAAACCTGAGCACGCCTACAAAGAGATACCAAGGTTGTGCGAAAGTCGTCCAACCCGCACTGGGCCCGCGTGGACGACTAGGGCCTAAACACCCTATACGGGTAGGCTCGTGCCCCTCGGTGGGTACGTTTAATGAGCTGATGATGATGATGGATACCTAATGCCTACGGTGTAGAACCGATATCTGTTGGAGCAGAGAAATTTTTATTTTATTAACTTCAAAGTGTTACGTATGATTTAACTGTATACTTTTTATGTACATTGATTAGGTTTAAGTTAAATGTGTGACCAAGGCTGTGTACGCCTATAATTGGCATTTATACAAACCAATGTGTAAACTTCATAGCTATCTTGTTCTTTTGTAATGTGTTTGTTTACCTAAATACAAAATAAATAAATGATGTAATGATCACAGATTTAAGCATACAAGGAGATCGGCGACGCCGTGTTCATCATCAGCTCATTAAACGTCCCACCGAGGGCACGAGCCTACCCGTATAGGTGATTAGCCTTAGTGTCCACGCGGGCCCAGTGCGGATTGGACGACTTCACACAACCTTCGAATCTCTTCGCAGGCGTGCATGAAGGTTTCCTCACGATGTTTTCCTTCACCGTAAGAGCGTCGATAACGTACATATATTTTTTCAAAATTCGAAAACACATTGGTACGTCGGATTTGAACCTCAGCCTCCTGGTAGAAGGCGACAGTCCACACCATTGAGCCACCGACGCTCTGTTTAACGTGCGACAATGTTAGCCCAACGGGCAAAACAAAGTGTTTTAAATGAACTTACGGCTAACGTTAGTTGAACTTGCGATCTTCGGACTTCCTATAAACATAGCAGTTCGACCGATCTCCTTGTATTCATAAGTCTGAGATAACTGTGATGTATGTTATAAAAAAATCCACCTCTTTAGTGACATAACGTCAAGCTAGACTATGATTACGGAATCCGAAAGTATCCTACTTATTTTCTGAGCCTACAATACAAATAAAAAACACACTGGCGGAATTATAAAGCAATTAATGCTTTCAAAACGTGCTTTTAGATTGAGCAGATAAGATTTCGCGATGCAGTTCTGAGTTATATTTTAGTGATGGTTTTCTCAAGTCTCCGCTATTTGTTGATTGGCAATCGTTTGGTCTGGTGGTTTGATAACGGGTTTGGTTATCAAGGGCTGTAGAACGAATCCTGATTAGAGAGTAATTCGGGAGCTTTTAGAGTGTTTTTAACACGTAATTAAATCTTGAAAAATGCTAATTCATTAAAAAAACAGAGATTAAAAAACAATTCTAAATGTGGAATATTTTTGTTCATTATTATTACTTATTATTATTTGTTTTCAAATTTAAAGGAAAAGTTTATTTTACAATTATTAAAAAAAATTTTTGGTACAAAAATGCATCACAATAATTAAAATACACCTACTGTTTAAATACATAAAAAATATTAATTTAATGGTAACTAATGATAACAATTTTATAAATAGGTTACACTTTTAAAATATAATGTATTTTTGGTATACAGCTTGTAGTCTATGCGTATAAAAATTGGAACAACACTAATTGTTTTTTTATATATTAAAATATATATGTTGTAACTATTCTGTAATTTCGCAATAACTTACACCGGCCTCGGTAGCGCAGTAGGCAGCAGCGCGTAAGTCTCATAATCTTAAGGTCGTGAGTTCGATCCTCACCCGGGGCATACCTTTTATTCATATTTAAAATAAAGCTTATCGCGGTTTTTTAAGATTTTCCTAATTTTTACTAATTAATTGTCACAAAATATATATGAGGACCATATTTTAAGAACATTCTAAAGAGGTAGAATGTTTTTTTCGCATATAAAGCATAAGGAGAGTCAAATACGGACGGAGTCTCGCTAACATCAAGAGTGTCAAAATTCACCCGTTTTGTATGGAAACAATAATATTAGACATTGGCGCGCATCTGCAACAGAGTTTATTATAACGTCTATGAGTACGTATTTTAAGCTTCTAGTATAGCTAGTTTTAAAAATATATTCACACAACCTATTAGTTATCTCATTGGTAGCTTCATTTGACATTCATAAGTGTTCTATAAGGACCTAAACTGAATAAACACTTTTCATTTTCATTTTCATTGCTGCCGGCGAATTGAAATGGCAGTGGGCTGGTCACGTATGTCGCAAAACCGATGGCCATTGAAGCAGACGAGTCCTGGAGTGGAGACCGCGTCTTGGCAAGCGTAGCGTAGGACGCCCGGACCGAGGGACCGACGACTTGCGAAAGGTCGCTGGTGGAGGCTGGATGAGGAAAGCGGAGGAGCGGGATATCTGGCCGCAAAATGGGGGCGACCTATGTCCAGCAGTGGACTGCGTAGAAGAGAGATGATAAAATAATAATAAGGATAACGTAGTTTACATAATTGAATGCTAAAACGCCACAATGTTCCGCAAATAGTGACTTTACAGTCAGTAATTGTAGCTATTTGTAAACAAACCAAGTAATCTGTAGGCAACGTACGCAACTTGGACTAGTGTTGTACTCAATTCATATTTGTTATACGACGTCGATATTTTTAGATTTTTTTAATATTAGTATTTTTTATATTATCTGTGTTAATATCAAGAACAAATTGGAACGACGACTTGTGAAAGGTCGCTGTGGAGGCTGAATGAGAAAATCGAAGAACCGGGTTATCTGGCGCTAAATGGGGTGACCTATGTCCAATAGTGGACTGCGATAGGTTGAAGAGAGAGATCAATTATCCTTTAAAAAGAGTAACTAGTAAAATTACCGGGTATAAGAGACCTAACATCTGTCGTTTCTGACAGGCGTTGGGCAGTGTTGACATAAAATAATGACTGCCTACAGTTTTTAATTTCCTTCAGCACTGCATCGGTCATGGTCAGATGTATCATTTACCATTAGGTGAGCACTAACAGTTCGATCACTGTATAAATTAACAAAATATGTAAAAATTACGTTATCGAGTATAGGGTACTAGCGTGCGGAACATCACTAGCTGATCGCGCGGTCACTGTCAATGGCAGCGGATAACCTTGCTGACTTCCGGATAAAACAACTGCACTATTGCACTGTTGCTGGGAGGTATACGTAGGTTAATAAATAAATATCCACTGACATTCACACAGCGCCATCTAGCCCCAAATTAAGTTTTTTTTGTAATATTTTTTGTATATTTATTAAAAACATTAAATGATTTTTTACTCTCTGGCAATAGGTTTAGAGAATTTTATTTTTCATACAAATTTAAATAGTTCGAATGTTACATTAACTTTTGTTCATGCTCTAGTTCTGAGTTCTGAGGCCTTAAATTTACAACAATAAGGCAATAAGTCTGATATCCAAGTCATTATTTTTTTTTTGTCTTTTGGCACGCCTGCGAAGAGATTGAAAGGTTGTGTGTGAAGTCGTCTAATCCGCACTGGGCCCGCGTGGACGACTAAGGCCATCACCCTATACGGCTCGTGCCCCTCGGTGGGGACTTCTAATGAGCTGATGATGATGAATAAAATTAAATGTTTTTCGCATGAATATAATATTGCAATAAAAATCGCCTAAAATAGACATCAACTTAATGAACTTAAAACACAAGATGAGTTTGACAAGGTTACAACAATTATAAGTTTAAATGCCTTAATCTTCAGATGAACGTGGACCTTGATAAATTTACGAAAATGGACACTTACAAATTACTTAAAAGAAACTTAACGAATCACAAATACCTACATGACCATTAATCATCAAAATGATCATTACTTGCCATTTAAAACAGGACTCCTCCAGCCTACACTACATTAAAGAACTAAAAGTGAAAATATGTTAAGGACTTTTATCATGTCCTTTTATAAGTCAGCGTAACGATCAGCAGACAGACCAGGTGGTCAAACACAACTCAAACTCGATTTTAATCAAATAAACCTTTATATTTTTTTAACCAGAATTAATTTGTTTCAATTATACAATTATTAATAAATAAGCCCAAGTTCTACTGAAGACAAGTAGCCTTATTATGCTTAAAGACCTTAAGTAGGTCACGTGGACCGACGACTTGCGGAAGGTCGCTGGTGGGAGCTGGATAAGAAAAGCGGAGGACCGGGATATCTGGCGCAAAATGGGGGAGACCTATGTCCAGCAGTGGACTGCGATAGGTTGAAGAGAGAGAGAGAGAGAGTAAATTGATACAGTTTAACTGTATCATTTTAAAAAGGCCTCACTGCAATTGATTTAACACCAACAACGCTGATGTTATAAATTTTGAAGTATGTACTGAATTTTATTGTTATGTCATCATCATCAGCTCATTAAACGTCCCCACCGAGGGGCACGAGCCTACCCGTATAGGGTGATTAGGCCATAGTCGTCCACGCGGCCCAGTGCGGATTGGACGACTTCACACACAACCTTTGAATCTCTTCGCAGGCGTGCATGAAGGTTTCCTTACGATGTTTTCCTTCACCGTAAGAGCGTCGGATAACGTACATATATTTTCGAAAATTCGAAAACACATTGGTACGTGTCGGGATTTGAACCTCAGCCCTCCCGGTAGGAAGGCGACAGTCCACACCATTGAGCCACCGACGCTCTATTCGTCATTGTTATGTATGGAACCCAATTTAAAGCATTAAGTAATTTTTACATCCCTTACATCACAAATTGATAAATTACATACCTTCGAAATTAAACAAATTAAAATAACAAACAGAATAATGTCAAAAACATTACGCGATTTACAAGTCCATTTTGGTAGTTCATAACCCATGAACACTGTAAGAGCACTATTATGAAATAATAAATGTAACTTATTATTAAGAAAAGCTTCGTTAAAAGACGAAGTATTTTTTGCTTTTTCCTAAACGAATATCCGTATAAACATATTTAATATCTACGCATAAATATGTATGCGAACATCAATTGATTTTAAATTGGCGTTAAATGCTTTTTTTGTTGTTTGTACAACTGTCAAATATCATAAATTGAAATAATATTTCGCCAGGAAAACTTGTAAATTTGGTTAATTTCAATAAATTTGTTGTGTAGGACATGATAGTTAAATTATTATTTATGTTTTCGTAGACATTTCGTCGCTTGTATAATAAAATCCGTTTTCATATATAAATATTCAATTTACAACATCGATTATAAATAACTATATTTTCTTAGTTCACAATACGTGTTTGACAACTACTCGTCTCGTACCAGTGAGCTGCGGTTTAGTTGTGCGAAGTTTCCTTTTTCGTAAAAATATATGTTGTTAAGTTTATCAAAAATAGTAAATGTGTATCCACATATCCAGACATTCTGACTTTTGCGTTTACAATCACATCATCAGCCTATAACGTCTCACTACAGTGATTAGGCCTTCCCACATCATAGTCATGTGAAGATTGGATCGTACCCACCACGTGGGCTCAATGCGTTTATACATCCATATACATTTCCGAAAACTAACAAACACCAGATTCAAAAACAAAAGTAACTAAGCAAATGAATCAGCATTTAACGGCCTAGTGCGAATAAAGGTTCTTTTCACACAACATAGCTATGGGGAGATTGGGCTGTGACCCACCATTGGGGCCCAATGCTGATTAATGGGTATTAAGATGGTGAACCCTAGGCATACTTTATATGGGAGAGTTACGCATCCGCCGCATCTCAAAAGTCGCAATAAAATTGCTTTCTAGAACAGCCGCAAGTAAATCCCACTGAGGCGTCTAAAGCCAGGCTGATGTGGTGGAATGAATTATTCCCGACCTCGTCGAGACACCGTTTGGCTGAAGAGCTGCCTCCGGGCGGTGATCTTCCCTGGGCGATCTAGAAAACTATGAATAGGCTGCGAGCAGGTGTTGGCTGGTGCCATTAAAATCGGGTAAAATAAGGATATTTCAGAAAAAGTTTATGTGATTGCGGTAAACAATGGAACACCTACTGTCTTGCCCGAACTGTCCATCTTCGTGCGGCTTCCGGTACCTTTCTGGATGGCAAATGAAAGGGCGATCAAAGTGGATCAATATTGGTTCCATTATCATATTTGAATCGATAAGAAGAAGAATAAGTGTTAATGACTCTCATTCTAAGATAGTAACCAGGACTGATGGCTAAACTTGCCCTCCAAAGCACGGAATCATATTTATTTTCGAACAATCAGGTGATTCGGTCCGTAATGACCTAACCAAACAGGGAAACATTGCTCAAATTGACTTCTACAGTGCGGTCTGTGCGATACTAGGTGGTAGACTCGGTACTGAGTCGTCTAGGTAGGTACCACCAGAGTGCCAGATATCGTCCTGTCAAATAGAACTGTTTGGCACTTCTGTGTTTCGGGATGAGAGCACTGTAGCTAGCTTACCGAGTATAAGAGATCTAACATCTGTTGTCTCGGGTGTCGGGCGCGGCGTTGATGGATAAAAATAATTGTCTTCAGTTGCTGGTCTCCATCAAAGCCGCTCTCATGGGCAGGCATCAGATGAGCGCATTGACCGTCCTATACACTTGGTTACATAAAAAAGGTCTACCGACTGTATATCCAATAACGGTCCCCTGACAACAGCGTAAAGGTAGTTTCACGCCCCGCCACTAATCTGTACCGCTGTAATCCCTTCCGAAAGTGGGTTACGTCAGTAATTGCTACGGCTTCTATTATCCGTTATCAGTATTCGTGAAATGTTGCCGTAATCAGGTCATTTCAGGTCAAATGGACGGATGTAACTTTATACATCATCAGCTCATTAAACGTCCCCACCAAGGGGCACGAGTCTTACAGTAAAGGGTGTATGAAACCTTAGTCGTCCATGCGGGCCCAGTGCGGATACGCCGACTTCACGTACAACCTTTGAATTTCTTAGTAGGCGTGCGCAGGATATACACGGTGATACGGTACATGCAACAATATATTTTTTAATTTTCTGTCTGTCTGTTTGTTCCAGGTTATCTCAGAAATGGCTGGAGAGATTTGGACGGGACTTTTTTGTCAGGTCGCTGATAGAATACGGAATAACTGAGGCTACTTTTATTTAAATAATCCCTTTTTTTAGAATAATAAAGTAATGTTACTCGACGCGGCCTGGTGCGACGTTTGAGCTGTGCGTTTTAATGTGACTTAACGAAGCGATTTTAATAAAATTTTGTTTGACTTTCACTGACCCTGGATATATACAAATGCTTTGTTTTACTGCGGGAGAATATCTTATATCGCGAGTAATACTGGGGGACGACAGCTTTTGCGCGCGACATCGTCCCATGGAATAGTTACTTTAAAACTGCGATATCTCATAAGATATTCATTTAAGTTAAATGATGTAAAGGGCAATTTTGTTTAAAATGAAATTATTTATTTGGATAAGAAATAATATCATATTTATGAAAACACCTTAGAAAATAAAGCGTTATCAAAAAAAAATTTTTTTTTGCAAAAAAGATGTTTCAAAGATAAAGATAGATTTCAACTTTAAAAGATAGAAAAATACTGTCGCGGACTTTTTAGTAGACCTTTAAAAGTAAAACAATACTCTCATACATGACTTTTGCGAAACTTTAACCGTTTACGCAGCGTACGCAGCGGAAGCTCCAAGCATGAAAAAAAACCACCCGATTTTGAAACATTCTTCATTGCTGCTTCGCTTTTATTGCTTGTAGCGTAATAATATATAGCCTTTAGCCTTCATCGATAAATAGGCTATCTTACACTGAAAGAATTTTTCAAATCGGTCTAATAGTTAGAATTCGATTACTATGCTAAGGGTTCCGGGTTCGATCCCCGTGCCGTTTAATCATTTATGTTTGTTTTGTCGACCCCTTGGTGTAGCGGTTTTTTTTTATGTGATAAGACGTATAGTGTACAGGACGGTCTGGACGCTCACCTGATGATAAGTGATGCGCCTGACCATGACAGAGCGGCATTGAAGGAGACCAACAACTGATACACAGTTATTATCCTCCATCAATGCCGCACTGCGCCCTACACCCGAGCACACCTACCTAGACGACTCAGTATCGAGTCTACCACCTAGTAAAAGGTTTAAACGTCGGGTGCTACACCAAGGGTTCCGGGTTCGATCCCGGGCAACAGATTTAGATCTTTCTTTTTAATTTTACTAGCTACAGTGCCCTCAACCCGAAACACAGAAATTCAAAATACTGGTATTTGACGGTACGATATCCGGCACTGCGGTGGTAGCTACCTAGACGACTCAGTACCCAGTCTACAACTAGTATGCTGTCTGTATGATTCATAAAGGCCGCACATATAATAACAGGATTATGGATGGAAACCCATATTGTGTGTTCGGATATTATGCAATAATCAATTAAGTAAAAAGGATGTTTTTAACTACTTGAAACTTCGTTGGTTTGTTTTCTTTATTTGTATGAAAATGAAATTAATCATCGTCTAAGGACACATATGAGCGTCGGTGGCTTAATAGTGTGGACTGTTACCTTCCCATCTGAAGGGTTCAAATCTCGCCACTAACCAATGTCTTTTCAAAATTTATCTATTTATATGTTTGTTCATCCGACGCTTTTACGGTGAAGGAAAACATCGTGAGGAATCCTGCGCACGCCTATGAAGAGATTCAAAAGTTGTGCGTGACTAAGGCCTGTACCCCTATTACGGGTAGATGCTGCATCTGATGAAGACCATTGTGATAGTTGCTTGACTTGTGCCAGCTTCTAGCTTCGCACGAGCCCTGGTTGAGATGTAGTAGGTATTTCAATGATTACTCCCGCAAGAAAACTAAAGTTACCGACATAGCTCGCCGGATCAGCAAGTTGAAGTGGGCTAGTCACGTATGTCGCAGAACCTCGGGCCGTTGGAGCAGACGAGTTCTGGAGTGGAGACCGCGTCTCGGCAAGCGTAGCGTAGGACGCAGGGTCGTCGCAGGGTGGACCGACTTCCGGGCGGTCGCTGGTAGAGGCTGGATGAGAATAGCGGAGGACCGAGATATTTGGCGCAAAATGGGTGAGACCTATGTTTAACAGTGGACTGCAATAAGACTGTTATGACGTCACACGTAGGCGGGCAGTAATCCCATTAGTTACGAAATGTGGGGTGATCGCTAATCCACTTACAGTCCAACATTCGGTGCCGGGTTACCGGTGATGTAAACCGGTTGTTAGTATTCGTAACTGCTAATTAGTACTTATCTAAGGTAAGTGCTGAAGCACTAAGGTTCTGCTAGACTTTCAGCACTTATATTGCCTTTAACGAACTGCAGGGATTTGGGCTCAGACTATTTACTAGGTCGTAGACTCGGTATTGAGTCGTCTAGGTAGGTACCGCTGCAGTGCCAGATATCGTCCGGTGAAATAGGAGTGTTATGCACTTCTGTGTTTCGGGATGAGGGCACTGTAGTTATTAAAATTACCGGGTATAAAAGACCTAACCTAACATCTGTCGTCACGGGGGACAGGCGCAGAACAGTGTTGTCTTTTGACCACTGTGCCATTCAAAATTCATATATGGAACATTAAAGCCCGATTTTACGTACATAAAAAAAATGAAATAGGTAGCACTGACGTTTATGCGTTTACTTTAATAAGAACTCCTTTATGTAGATAATATATATTCAAAACTTGTCTCTCGTTCTAATTGATAATCGCGTCGGTAGCTTATTGGTGTAGACTGATGGCTTCCGATCTGGAGGGTGCAGGTACAAATCCCGCCACGTACTATTGTGTTTTTGAATCTTAGAAATTCTATGTACGTTTATCCGACGCTCTTACGGTGAAGGAAAACATCGCGAGAAAACCTGCGCACGTCTGCGAATAAATTCAAAGGTTGGGCTTGGCCCGCTTGGACGACTAAGGCCTACACTCTATACGGGTAAGCTTCCTATAATAAGCTGATGATGATGATATATCGATCCTGCTTGAAGACTTATCGTGCCACCCAGCGAGTCTTGACCGTCTACAGAAAAAGAAAACTGTAAAATCGAAACTGACTATAAAACATATTAAAAACAACATTTGTCCAAGAACCCAGCTTCTTGGAGGTCGTTTACCTATTGTAGCGGCTTGTCGATGTCGCAGATACCTTTAAAGGTAACCCATACCATATGGTCGATAGACCGTGACAACAAACAATTATTCTGTACTTATGTTACATACGGCAAAACTAAAGCTTAAGTTGATAAAATGCTTCATCCATATAAGTTAAACGAAAGAGTTCAATCCCCATTCGGGACAATAATAATTATTTGTTTTCTTTCCTTTTATTTTTAACACCAAATGTTGCCGAACTACCCGTACACCAGTTTAAATAAAAGATTTTAAAAATCCTCATGAAGACAGGTTACTTATACAACAGACGAATATTTATCGGAAAAAGATGTGTGGTCTTCTACATAGTGTTCCAGTTACAAAATCTTTGTAATTAATTATTGTAAAGTTTCATGTAGATAAATGATAAAAACTCTATAAACAATGATGTAGAAAGTTTAAAAGTGCGACTATCGATTTTCCTGCCGGCTCTTCTCGAAGATTCATTTTATTCCGAACCGGCGTGGTAGTCATAAAAAATAATAATAATAACAATTGACGATTCAAAAGTATGTGTAAAAGATTTTTTGAATAAAGATATTTTTATCTATTATTAAAACTATTATAATCCGCTGTTCAGTAGCTGGATTAGATATTTATTTGCTAATGTATTTTTAGTCAAATAGTTGACATGACAGTTGATCTGATGACTACTTTCAGCGTATTATCAAACGTGGTACTAGGCGGTAGACTCGATACTGAGTCGTCTAGGTAGGTACCACCGCAGTGCCAGATATCATCCCGTGAAACAGGAGTGTTATGCACTTTTGTGTTTCGGGATGAGGGCACTGTAGCTAGTCAAATAATCGTGTATAAGAGACCTAACATCTGTTGTCTCGGGTGACGGGCGCAGTGCGGCATTGATGAAGGATAATAACTGTCTATCAGTTATTGGTCTCCTTTATTGCCGCTCTGTCATGGTCTGGCGTATCACTTACCATCAGGTGAGCGTCCAAACCGTCCTGTACAGTTATAACATAAAAAAAACGTTCAAAGCTCGCATTGAATTTAAAAACGCTTATCATAGAGAAAAGTAAAAAGCACAAATATATAGGCAAAGGCACGAAGCTCTTATGACAGTTTTAAACGTTGGAAGTCCAAAGCTTACAGTCCAACGCAGGAAGTTCACAGCCGAATTTGGAAAGCTCACAATTCGCAAAGACCAAGTCAAAATCCATTTATTTAATTTAGGTTTATAATAAATAAAAATATAAACGTCAAAAAACACAAAGAAATAAATAAGTTACCAAAGTAAAGCACAAAAATGAATTTGGATATTTGAAACAGAAAGCGCTTCCGTAGTTTTTGCCTGTTGAGAAAGAAGCACCAAGACTCTCTTCAGTCATTATTAATTCACACTTCGTTAACATTTTAAATCCGTAACTGCATAAAACAAGCTCTACCATTGTAAAAAAACATTTTTCACATCATTAAACTAATTTCTTTAACAAAACATTCAAGTAATTATATTACTTAACAGCCTTTTAACGAATGAACATTTTATACAACAATGTGTTAGTAATTCGTTTTTTTTTGTTGTACTTGTTTCAATAACCGTAAACGTTAAGTTAACGGCCAATGGAGCGAGTTATGCTAGAAAATTCTCTCATGGATAGATTCAGAAATGATTTTATCTTTTAGAGAACCTACGTTACCGCCATATCTCGCCGGATCAGCAAGTTGAAGTGGCAGTGGGCTGGTCACGTATGTCGCTGAACCGATGGCCGTTGAAGACGAGTTCTGGAGTGGAGTCCGCGTCTTGGCAAGCGTAGCGTAGGACCGGACTAAGGGACCGACCACTTGCGGAAGGTTGCTGGTGGAGGCTGGATGAGGAAAACGGAGGATCAGGATATATGGCCAAGAATAGTAAAGACCTGGTCCACCAGTAGATTGCAGTTAGTTGAGAAGCAAGTGAATACTTTATTTCATAAGAAATGCCTTAACTGTGAACAGAACTCGTGAACTAGGCTTTAGGCAGGTATCAACCACAAGGTCAGCTTACTGATTAAAGTACTTGATTCTTTTGTTTTAGTCCGTAGTACAATAAACTGGCACACATTGAGTGCAAGGTAGACAATTTACATAACTGTTGTGTGCTCTCCTAACAATGCTGACGCGTATCAGTTATTGATAAGTAGGGTTACCACTTCATTTTTTATTCCATTACATTTTCTCCATAATTAAATCATGCAGAGACACATTGTCGGTTTGATTTTTTCCTTATACTTTTTTGACTAAAAGTTTGAGTGCGTTTGGCTGTTATCTCACCTGATGGAAAGTGACGATACAAGGGTTATTTTATGGTAAGCAATGGTTGTGTAACGTAGCACGCTTATCACCTAGACATTCCGATTCAATTAGTAACGTTTGACTCTTCCATACTGACCTGACCGTCCTGCACACCTTAACGTTAATATATAGGTGATATATATTAACGTTAGTGTGCAGGACGGTCAGGACGCTCATATTGACGACCCATTTGGTGTTGCGGTTGAGAGGTCGGCCGCAACACCAAGGGTTCCGGGTTCGATTCCCGGGCAGTACAAACATTTGTGTGCATGAACATGTCTGTTTGTAATGGTCTGGGTGTTTTCTATGTATAATATGTATGTATTTACAAAAAAAATATGTATATATGTATATTTATCCGTTGTTTAGTACCCCCATAATACAGGCTTAACGCTTAACTTGGGGCTAGATGGCGCTGTGTGAATGTCAGTGGATATTTATTTATTATTATTATTATTTATATGATGTTAATTGATACGTCTGACCATGACAGAGCGGCATTGATGAAACCAACAACTGAAAGACAGTTATTATTCTCTATCAAAGCCGCACTGCGCTCATCACCAGAGACAACAGATGTTAGGTCTAGGTAGTGCTGTAAGTGGAGTTAAGCCAGTGACCTGCACAGAGGTTATGAGTAGGGTATGTATCTAGATAGATAGATGTAATGTTTTTAAAAAAAAATACATAATTTACATTATTGTCAAATTGGGGGGGCAGTTGATGACAGCAGATTGCATATGGTTTGAAATCTGTCGAGGAAAATGGGCGAATAAGTGGGAGTGGTGAGTGAGTGAGGTGAAATCATTTAATATGTCGTCTTTCCCGGTTGTCTGGACGCACAGGGTATGCACTGCTTAATTACATATATGGGTTAAGCTTTCGCAAAACAAATGCATTTTTTTCAGTTCTTTCACTTTAGTGGAGGTGCCTTTCCCGGCCAGTTAGTGACACGGTTAGTTAATTAGGAGTCTAGTATCTCGACACGTACAAACCCGCAGAAAACTCATAGCCACTGAGAACACGCATAAGGTTTTGTATTTTATATAGGTCATGGACATAAGTATGCCTTATTATGTTCCATGACGTTCCATGTGGCGTATCTGTGGCATAAATACAAAAATGTTAAACATCCTCATCAGCTCATGAAACGTCCCCACCGAGAACACGAGCCTACCCGTATAGGGTGTATAGGCCTTAGTCGTCCACGCGGGTCCAGTGTTTGTTTCCTTTGAAGAGATGTTTTCCTTCACCGTAAGAGTGTCGGATAAACGTAAATCTGATTTCGAAAATTCGAAAAGATATCGGTACGTGCTGGGATTTGAACCTGCACCCTCCAGATAGTAAGGCAACAGTCCTCACAAATGAGCCACCGACGCTGGTTTTATTAGTCAACAACAAAAGAAATATATAAATATTTATAGGGCCTTCTAATCATATATTAACCACAAAGTCTAAATACGACCCCTTATACCTGATTTAATACTTAAGACTGAAAGCCCATTGCCTTAGACATTTACTGTTTGAAGCTGTAAAAGTCATCTGCGAATATCAGAAGTAGTGAAAAATCGCGTCTTTATGTTTGTATGCTTCCTTTGTAAATAGTTCTCACTGGGCACAAAAATAAAGATCAAATATCCCGGTTCTCTTGTAAACTCATATTATCTTACCACTGTTTCTGTGATCTCTATTAACGTTTTTAGGCAGGTTGTCGGGATGAAAGTGAGAGTCCTAGCGACTTTATTGGTTACCGTATAAACCATAATTTTTCAAGCCACAGGTTAGCAAGTACTTATTGTAAAATTTGTATAAAAAAATAATTAATAGAAAAAAAATCATTGAGTTAAAAGAAAATCCTAGAAAATACTTCAGATACTAAATTATATTTGCCGGAAGCGTATATAGTAGGAAGTAGGTAACTGCGATTTCTGCAATAAAATCTCTTTATTGTTTACTTTTCCTGTAACGTTACTTAAAAGACAAATCTACTAATTTTCTTAGTTTACTCGTAGGTACTTTAGTAAAATAGAGTAAACTAATGTTTTTGTTATCACTAAAAATATTATATTGAATTTCATCATCATCCCTAATACGTGTTTAATGTTTACTATTGCTTAAATTGTTCTTACAATAATTTACCAATCATCGGCTTTATATTAAAAAAAAAAAGTGTTCCAAAAAGGTCGTCAACAAAAAAAATAAATAGTCCTGCGCCCAAAATAAGTGGCGCGCACTAATTAAGTCGCGCCGCGTAGTCTGCAATGTCATATGCTTCCGCGCCTTTTACCCGCGCATCCCCCCGACCTTATAAAACAGTCGGCGCGGCCGCCGCGCGCAGTGTCCGACTAGCCGTCGCCCGTGTCGCGTGTGTGATGCACCACTGCTGAACAACATGGAGGGGCTCCCCCCCAGTCTGGAAGACGAGGGCATCGCCGCCGACCGCCGCCCGTCCACCGACGACCACGCAGACCTTTCCGACTCAGCCTCCGACGCCGGATCCGGCAACGGCAAAGACTCCGGCTGCGAGGTAGCTGCCGAAACCCAGGAACCACCGTACACGCCACCAGACGAGGAACTGGCCAACAGAATAGTCTCACAAGTCGAGTTCTACTTCTCCGACGCCAATATAACTAAAGATGCGTTCCTCCTCAAGCACGTGCGAAGAAACAAGGAGGGATACGTCTCCCTCAAACTGATATCCAGCTTCAAACGTGTCAAACATCTGACGAAAGATTGGAGAGTGGTTGCAGAAGCTTTGAAGCGCTCTACAAAGCTAGAGATCAACGATCTAGGAACCAAACTCCGCAGAAAGGAGCCTTTGCCTCCGTATGATGAGACGACTCCTTCTAGGACGGTGGTGGCCGTGAGGATGCCCATCGAGCGGGCCTCCGTGGAGAACGTCTCGCGACTGTTCGCTCCGTGTGGTGAAATCGCGCTCGTGAGGGTGCTTAGACCAGGGAACCCGGTGCCAGCCGACGTGCGCCAGTTCCTCAACAAGAACCCGAGTTTGGTGAACTGTGTGTGCGCGTTGGTCGAGTTCACCGAGTCGGAGTCGGCTAGGGAAGCGCTTAGATTGCAGAGTCCTGATGAAGAGGGCATGCGAGTGTACGAATTGAACGGGGTTCCTCGCGAGCCGAAGAGGAAGACGGCAGTGCGGCGACCGCCTCCACGCCGCCACGAGTGCGAGTATTCCTCCTGCTGCAGTGGATCTGAAGCAGAGCTGGAGTTCCGGTACGCGAGTCCGTTCTACCGGCGCAGTTCCAGCGGGTACTTCGCGCCGCAGACGTGGGTGCCGCGACGGGCGTCCACCTGCAGCCACTCTTCAGACTCGGGAGTGTCTCAGTGCTCTCGGAGATCATCTGCTGGAGAAGGCTGGCTGGCGAGACGTCTGTCAGGGTGTTCTCTGGGTGATTGCCGACGCCCGTGCTCCAGACCTGAACCCCGAGTGCCGTTGGTTCCTGACGGCACCCGGGGCTTCCACGCCGCCGCCCGCCAGCGCAGAATCTCCGACCTCGCGCTCTACTCGCGCTAGAAAGCGCTCGCCAACCGTAACACCTTTCTAATAACGTTGGATAACTGCCTTTCACGTTGCGAGTTTTCGATCTATTTCGCACGAGGAAACGACGAATTATGTGATCGCGTGTGTTTGTTTCGCGTTTTCTCCTATGGTACGTGGGGTCTGATATGGTCCCCCGCGGTCAGATGTGATCCGTAAGCTCATTTAGTTTGTAAGTCGTATGCTGTGTTTAGGATGTAATTTATAATCTCTTTTTTATAAATGTAATTTATTAGATTATTTATTGTATATCGCGTATTTATTGAGCGCGCGCGTCGCGGGCGAGTTTTCATCGAAATATGTTAGAGTTGTCGGCACAAAGATATAAAAATTAAGAGCAAAATCGACATGTGTGACGATAGAAGGCTCCTGAGATGATAGCGGATAACAGAGCGTGAAGCCTTGCGCAATGCCGCCAAGTAAAAGGTGCAATGTTACTTCGCGACCCGCGCCGCGTTACGGCACTAACACATTTCAACATGATTTTTTTTTACTAAATAAGTCATTAATTAACTTAAGTCAGTCGCGCCATGTCATTTTTCCATTTAAGTTTTTTATGTTTACATGTAAGTGTTGTGATGTATATTTGTATGTATGTACAGTGTGTGCAGGATTGCGTAATTACTTTCAATTGTGGTACTTTTTAATTTATTTTTACGTCGGTCGAGAGCGGTTGCTTGATACAATCCGCCTCCACCGTTTGCCGAAAGAGAGATATTGATAATTTTTTAATTATAAGCATTTTGAGAAGTTTATTGTTTTTTTATGACCTTGCGGTTGGAAAGTGGACTTTTATGGCCCTAGTTTACCTTGATTGACACTTGGTTGCCTCACGGCTTGACTCATGCCTTGAGGAAGTTATACGAGATCGCCGGATGTTTGGATGATAAGATTGCGTATAAAACCAATTTTAACCTTGCGCGATTAGTTTATTGGCATTTAATTGGTTCGATTACTACGAAGTAATTATTCTACTAGCAAAGTGGGATAATTAGATATATGTGGCATGGTAGACCTATGTTCAGTAGTGGGCAGGATTAAGCTGATGTAAGATGCTGAGAATATTTCTAGGTGGAAGGTATTAGATCGGCTACTTAATTATCCTCCGCAGTGATAGATATCATCCTATAAAAAAGCAGTTTTATGTATTTCTATGTTTCGGGAAGAGGTCACTGAGGTTAGTGAAATTTCTTGGTTCATCGCTCTGTGGCGAATTAAGGTACTATAGAAAGTCTATTGTTGGATGTCTCCTGGAAATACCTTAACATTATTGGAGATATCTAACATTTGTCGTTTCGTGAACTAGGGACAGGAAAGTTATATAAATAAATAAATAAAGCTTACATCTTAGTCCTAGTCTTAGTTAGGGTTGGTAAATGAAATAGTCCTCACATACTTTTCATAACTTCCTTCACATCTATCAATCTATCGATACATAATATAATGCAATTACTATCAACAGTTGTTTGTTTCCTTATCATTGCTTCTGTCATGGACAGGCGGATACGTCGAATAGTGATAAACTTAAGTACTATTAGGTGAGCGAACTTGTCTTTCCCGTTCATGATATAACAATAAATAGAATAGAAAACAAAATTTCCAAATGTTCCAATACTTACATATCAAAACTTAAAGACTTATGGAATAATTAACAAAAAATTTAATGGGCTACATCCTGGCCTTTGTCAGAGTATGTTCCCGTGGTATCACTCATAATAATAATAATAAAAATCTTTATTTTCTCATCACAAACAAACATATACAATATACAGTTTAAATCATAACATAAATTGACCATTTTATGTTTGTGTGAGACTGACGCCCGTAATAGGTATTTGCATACCTGTTGTACAGGTCATCAGGCCCCACCATCACGGAATTGTCACAATAATAATTATGTTAATACAGGAGTATATAGCTTGTCTGGAAAAAATGGTAAAACATTACTAACTGCTAATTATAATCAAAATACAAAAGAACAAATGAAAGCTATCTGTACAAAATAAAAGTACATAAAATCTGTTATTGATATTACTATGTTTTTTATCTTTATGTGTATCGGTAGTGTGAGAGTACATGTGAATGTGTGTGTGGTGTGTGTGTGTGTGTGTGAGTGTGTGTGATTATGTGTAGGTATGGAAGTAATATTCAGTTTCATCATAGTCATTTCTCTCAGATTACGCTGAGGCCGAGCCCATTTGACTACATCTGTTCTGTCACTATTTGATTATTGTTTTTTATGATCAGTGGTCTCACTCTGAATTCGGTATTCTCCACCATCCGCAATAAAATGCCAAATCTTATTTTTATAAAAGCGCACCTTATTTTATATGTCGTTTCATTGATCACTTTTGTTTATTTCCAATATTGTATTTTTAAATACACTGAAACCAATAAATATTAGGTCAACTGATGATAGTGAACAATGACGTCACATATCAATAATCTCATACAAAATATATGGAAACGTTCCTTTTTGACAGTTCATAAAAAGTGCGTCAACGATTAGTGGTGTCAAATACCCAATTGCAGATAAACTTAAAAAGCGATAATAACTGAAGAATCGTGTCTCTTCAACATGTAGCAGTACACTGCTTGACAATGGCTCCCCTAATGATTTCCACGCGGACCGATCCCTAGCTGTTGACATCCATTTGCTACCCGCCACCTTAACCAGGTCGTCAGTCCATGTGGTTGGGAGAAGCAGGACCTTTCCGCACCATGTGCTACGAGTAAATGCCACATAACTTACTGATCCTGAAGGCTACTGACCGAGGTCATAGACAAAATTTGAATGAGGTGGATGAGGAAAGCAGAGCACCGGAATATCTGGCGCAAAATGGGGGAGACGTATGTCCAGCAGTGGACTGCGATAGGTTGAAGAGAGAACATTTTAATAAAATTCATTGTTAAAATGTTCTCTCTTCATTTTATTTTCTTTTTACCTTTTTGATTTAAAACAAAGAATAATAATAGACACTAATGCGACATCTGCTGGTGTTATTTAGGTTACTTGTTAGTAATTTCATATTAATATTATTTTCTTGTTTTTAATCCTCTTTCCTGTGAGTCTCTTGTTAATTAAATAAAAACTACAGAATATACCTCATTTAGTACAATATTTTTTTAAATACTGACTTCTGAGTTTCTTTCTGAATTCTTCTCAGTAAGAAACAACAGTCCGAAGTCAGCTTCATTTGACATTCATCAATGTTCTTGAAAGGCCTGAACTGAATAAAGACTTTTCGATTTGGTCTTCAGGCATCGATATGGGCTGAATGACAGCGGTTACGCCGATTTCGGGCATCTATTGTAATTTACATAATCGGCCTCAACATAGCTTTCTATTCGCCAAGATACAGGTCAAGATCGTAGTCCGTGAATAATTTTTAAGATACTGCACTTGATTATTTAAATTTTAAGCTTTATGTTCGTCGACATCAGATTTCAAATAAACGTAAACATTTAGAGTAGAAATAATAACTGCTCCTATGGTCAGGTTTGTTACATTAAGTGAACAAAACGGTTAGTTCGCTCACCATGACAGATGCAAAATTTAATAACAGTAGGTATTCATAAGTTTCCGTCAACACTGCCTTGCCACCCGTCACCAGAGACGACAGATATTAGGGCTCTTACACCCGGTAATTTTACTAGCTACAGTGCCCTCATTTTGAAACACAGAAGTGCAAAACACTTTTATTTAATAGGGCTATATCTCGCACTGCGTTTGTACATACCTTTACGATTCAGTACCGAGTTTCAGTACTTAGTGTCGAACATCGATTCACGTTAAGACAGAAAACGCACAGACCAATACAAACAGACATTTCAATGCTCCGAAATATTTGGAATTCGTGTGAATAGAACGAAACCTTTTGTTCTTTGAATCTGGAAAAAAACAGGCAGCCACCGAAATCGTAATTACTTTTGTGAATCGCAAAAACTTGTTTGCCACTAATCATCAGTGGGATGATTTATTTTATATTTGAATACATCAACTGTGGCTTCCGTAAATACTATAATAGAAGTGAGACCTTGACTTTGTGGTGTTAAATCGTAATTTATTGTTTATACACCTCGGATATTTGTTGGTTTGTTCACAAATTGCTTTATGTAAGATTTGACGATCTACGTGGTGTATCGGTTGAGAAGTCGGCTACTATATCAAGAGTTCCGGATTCGATCCCCAGTCAGTATAAAATTTGTGTCTGTTTATTTGGTTTATGTATTTCTATACGTAGTCCATTAGTAGCTTCATTTGACATACATAAGTGTTCTATTATATGGCCCTCAATATAAACAAACTGTTATAATAACAATTGAAAAGTAATAAACATATTATCAAATCATCAGCTCATTAAACGGCCCCACCGAGGGGCACGAGCCTACCCGTACAGGGTGATTAAGCCTCAGTTGTCCACGCAGGTCCAGTGCGGATTGGACGACTTCACTCACAACCTTTGAATCTCTTCGCAGGCGTGCATGAAGGTTTCCTCACGATGTTTTCCTCTACCGTAAGAGCGTCGGATAACGTACATATAATTTTCGAAAATTTGAAAACACATTGGTACGTGGCGGGATTTGAATCGGGGTTCAAATCAGTCAACAGTCCACACCATTGAGCCATCGACGCACGGTGTTATGTTATTTGTACCGTGATAAGCTATTGCGAGATGTTTGTAATTCTTCCCTTATGCAGTTTTGTGCTTTTATGATAAGCATTTTTCCGTTACTGGCAGTTTTTTTTAAGTAACCAAGTGTACAGGACAACCAAGACGCTCACCTGATAGTAAGTGATACGTCGGACCAAGACAAAGCGGCATTGATGGAGACCACCAACACAACAGTTATTTCCATCAACGATGCACTGCGCCCGACACCCGAGACAACAGATGTTAGGACTCTTATACCCGGTAATTTTACCACAACAGTGCATAAAACGCAGAAGTGCAAAACACTGGTTTCACGAGACGATATCTGGCACATCGGCGGTACCTACCTAGGCGACTCAGTATCGGTACTGATTGAGCTCGGGTTCAATGACATTCTGTATATATAAAGGTAGATACGCCACCCGTGCCTCAAAAACTACCGCCAGAGAGAATATAGTTGTAGGCTCTTAGTTCAGGAAAATGTACGCTCATTCAAAATATGTGTATGTGTGCGATAGCTGCATTCGGAACACTTTTTTCGATTGTTTTGTGAGCATATCACGAATCTATACTTTTTTACATTATTGAGTGAGTCTACCTAGATTTTAATGCAGTTAGTGCGTTTATGATAAGCATTTCTCTGTTACTGGCGCTTTATTTATAGTGGAATGCGAACGTGCAGAGGTCGCGTGTACTACACAATCATCGAGACACACCGTCAAGGCTGCGGTTGCATCGTTACTAGATGATAACACTGCAAGCTAAAATTATCAGGGCATTTTAGACGGGCTCGTATATTTGAGGCCGAATTGCAACGGATTTTGGTTAAAACTTTGTACTATCATTATCTATCTTTATCTGTACCTGCCTGGAGGTCGAGGGTTCGATTCCCGCGGGGAAAATCACTATGTGGGATTTTTCCTATTTCGGTTAGCACATTGCAGGCCTAATTACCTTATTGTTCGAAAATAATGATTATTCGGTGCTTCGGAGGGCACGTTAAGCCGTCGGTCCTGGCTACAATCTTAGGGTAGTCGTTAACACGTTAGCTTTCAACCCAATCTTCCCAAAACTGCTGGTACACAGCTTTCATGGGTAATAAGCTGATAATGATGAATGGCATTTAAGTGACACCAACTTACAAACCCAGTTATTTAAATAATAAATTATGTAGCTAAATTGTCGCAGAACTTTTATAGCAAATATAAACATAAATAATGAATATAGTATTAAAATAACCAATTTGTGTTAAGAATATACTAATAATTAATTTGATAGGCTTTGTATAGTATCTTTTATTAATATATTTAGATATAATATAAAAAATCACATAAGACGATAACTTGTTTCGAAAAACTAAACCATCTAAATCTTTTTTAATACGTGACGATATCCTTTGACCTCTAAAGGGCCTACCTCAATTGCGATAAGGAAACCCAAAACTTGATGAGCGGGTAACTAGGAAGCGTTACTTTGCAAACTAGATATAACGTTATAATTTTACAATCTCAATTCGGATTAATGTTGTATAATTTAACTATTAACTTACGTAAAATGTCGTTGTAAAATATTCTTTTGAAATTTAATATAACGCGTGCGTTGACCGTTGGTTGTGGCTTGTAGAAAGTAGATTCTTGTATGTGGAGAGCTACGTTTTAAACCTGCGATCAACATGTCAAACCACTGAAGCGCTTTTTTTCAAATCATCAAAATTAATATTTTTAGACTATTTTAATTGTTTTTTATTGTATTTTTGTATATTTTTTGACGTTCAAAAAATATACAAATATACAATAAAGTGCTTTTTGTAAGCCTAATTTGAAATAAATATATTTGACATTTGACGATACTAAAAACTAGTGACGTGTACTCCATAAATGCAAATAAGCACTGCATACCTTGTGTCCCCCGATAAACCCGAAAATCGCGATCATATAACATCTCTCCTTCTTTGCCCATCATCTTTTTAACGATAGGAAATCTGCAGATAACAACAGTACTAATTTGTTAAGAAAAGAAATTCATACTAATGTTTTTGCGAATCCTACCATTCACTTTATCTACCCTGCTTATTATGAGGGCACGCCACTGCTAAAAAATACTTGGGGATTTACTCAGAGAAGCGATTATGTCTTGGCAAGTGATATGTAGGATGTCTACCCTCCGCCCCTATGGATCGATGACTTGCTGATCAATAGATAGGAAAATCATTTTTAGAAAAACGTGTAAAGTTCTTTAATATGGTACTTGTAACTCAAAATATTGTATAGTAACCATTATAGATGTTTAAAGCTAGTATTATTTATCAGATAAAAAGCCATGTTCGTAAATTGCTCGGCTACTTGAGTGTTTATAAACTATTGTACATCAAAATCATTGTGTCGTAAAAAAGCTTTACTTGGGAGTTCTCTTGTGCGTTTCTTGCTCAGTAGACCAAAGCTACGGAAGCGCTTTGTGAATCCTCAAAATTATTATTTTATTTTACATAAATAATTAATGTAAGCCGACATGCAATGCAAAGCTTTATATTGTACTGAAACATTAGTTCGCCCAATATTTTTTCCACTGCATAATTTTATACATGGTTAAATAACATCGATTACAACATTCGATTATGTAAATCGATGCCACGGTTCGCCGACCAAGTGTACTCGATTCGCGATCGTATCGGCCGCGAATCGATTGTTAGCTAGGGTTGTCACAATCTTACAACTGAAATAAATTTTATAGTGTATCATTATAAATATAAATTTGACGACCCATTTGGTGTAATGGTTGAGACGTCGTTATAACACCAAGGGTTCCATCCCCGGGCAGTACAAACATTTGTGTGCATGAACATGTCTGTTTGTATTAGTCTGGGTTTTTTTCTATGTTTAATATGTATGTATTTACAAAAAATCTTACAGGCTAAATGCTTAGTTTGGGACTAGATGTAAATGTCAGCGAATGTTCATTTATTTATATAAGGACTGCGGGATGAGTTCACTTTTCTTTAAATGAACAGTCACTTAAGAGGCATATAGCAAGCTATGCTCGGGATTTCCTCGGGGCCATAGCCCGCCGGATCAGCAAGTTGAAGTGGCAGTGGGCCGGTCACGTATGTTGCAGAACCGATGGAAAGTGGAGAGAGAGGCAGACGAGTTTTGTAGTGGACTGCGTCTTGGCAAGACTAGCGTCGGAGGCCCTTTTGTTGGACCAATGAAAGGTTGCAGTTCACTGCTGGTCATAGGTCTCTCCCATTTTGCGTAATCCTTTCGCAAGTCGTCGGTCCGGAGTGCGCTACTCTTGTCAAGACGCGTCTCTATTCCAGAATTCATCTGCTCCACCGGCCATCAGTTTTGCAATATACATGACCAGCCTAATGTCACTTCAACTTTCTGATTCGGCGTGCTCTACCGGTAGCTTTAGTTCAAGATTAGAGGTTGGATAAAAGTGGATTGTCTTCTTGAGATCAGAAGTGATTTTATCTATAAGAATGGATAAAATCATTTCTGATCTCAAGAAGACAATCTAAATGTGGCAACCCTACGCTACTAGTTGCATGAGATTGGGCAGATCCCGGCTACTATTGGGCTGGTTGTAAATAACTGTTAATTGCTTTAATTACGGATCAGTAATCATGATAGCGTGAACGGTGTCTTAGAGAATACATTTTCGTACTTATACACAATGGTAATGTATGTGCAGTTTGTAATTGATACCGTTTTATTGAGACTGGCTTGATGACGCATTGGTCGGTCCCGGCTTTGGGGCTTAAATGAGACCTTATAGGCTGGATGATAATGGACTAATGATCAATGTTATCATATCATATATCATGTTATACAAATGTAATATATCGTGCATTAGGTCAAAATGTTTACAAGATCACATAGAAGGACAGAAAGAAAGAAAATACATTTATTTGACCACAATTAACATAACAAGAATAGAACATTACAAAAGAATTTAACGATAAAAGAAACAAAAATAAAGAAAACAAAAAAACAATTTGAAAAGAAAGAAAAAAGCAAATCATTATGTACCAAATAAAAAAAAAATAAAATAAATATATGTGGTCAAAAGGGCCCTGTATCAGCTTTTGTTGCCGTGTGTTGAGTTAACATTAAAATTATTCAAAAGTTGACACGGTAACGCTGTTATTCTGACAAAGACTAAACATACTATAACATATTTTCGTGAGAATAAAATCTTATCAAAACATTTAAAACCACTTAGAACTAAATTACCATGTTTGCGGAATTTCCTTATATTCGCATAATATTGAATCTCAACATTACTTCCTTGAACTTATGAACTCGGTGTGACATGTTTGTCAATCTATCGATAAGTTTGTTCACAATTTTTACTAGGTGTAGACTCGGTACTGAGTCCACTAGGGAGGTACCACCGCAGTGCCAGATCGTCCCGTAAAACAGGAGTGTTATTGCAATATTGTGTTTCGGGATGAGGGCACTGTAGCTAGTAAAATTACCGGGTATAAGAGACCTAACATCTGTCTCTGGTGTCGGGCGCAATGCGGCATTGATGGGGAAAAATAACTTTGTAAAAGTTGTTAGTCTCCATCAATGCCGCTCTGTCATGATCAGGCGTATTACTTACCATCAAGTGAGCGTCTTGACCGTCTAGTACAGTGGTTCCCAAACTTATTTTGTCTACTGCCCACTTTGAGAATAAATATTTTTTTAGCGCCCCCATTTATTCACCTATTTACAAACTACTATAACTTCAAATTGAATTAATTAATTATTGAATTAATCATTTTCTTTCTGGATCTCTTACCGCCCCCCTTGAGACCTGCAGCGCCCACAAGGGGGCGTTATCGCCCACTTTGGGAAGGACTGGTCTAGTACAATATGATTATCTATACTAATATATAAAGCTGAAGAGTTTGTTTGTTTGTTTGAACGCGCTAATCTCAGGAACTACTGGTCCGATTTGAAAAGTCTTTCAGTGTTAGATAGCTCATTTATCGAGGAAGGCTATAGGCTATATATCATCACGCTACGAGTAATAGAAGCGGAGCAACAATGAAGAATGTTTCAAAATCGGGGGTATTTTTTCATACTTGGAGCTTCCGCTGCGTACGCTGAGTAAAAAAGTCATGTATGAGAGTATTGTTCTCCTTTTAAAGGTCTACAAAAAAGTCCGCGACAGCATATCTGAAATTGACCCCTAAACCTTTAAAGTTGGAGGAAGGGGAAATCCTATGTATAGTGATAAATGAAAGTACCGTGTTATCCCGAATTTAATGCGAGCGAAGCCGCGGGCAAAAGCTAGTATGATATAAAATAAACTTTTCTGAGACCTGGTTAAGGCGGCGGGTACAGATAAATATCGACCGCTATGGATCGGTCTGAGTGGAAGTCATTATGGGAGGCATTTGTTCAGCAGTGGATATTATTAGAGAGAGAAAAAATCAAAAGGTTGGGCGTGAGGTCGGCCAATCCGCACTGGACCTACGTGGAAGACTAAAGCCTATACACCCATTACGGGTAGGCTCGTGCCCCTCGGTGGGGACGTATATAAGCTGATGATAAGAATTGTTTTTATATATAGTCCAGTCGTAACAAGCCGTAATAAGAGCGTCGGTGGCTCAATGGTGTGGACTGTCGCCCTCCTACCGGGAGGGCTGAGGTTCAAATCCCGCCACGTACCAATGTGTTTTCGAATTTTCGAAATTATATGTACATTATCCGACGCTCTTACGGTGAAGGAAAACATCGTGAGGAAACCTTCATGCACGCCTGCGAAGAGATTTAAAGGTTGTGTGTGAAGTCGTCCAATTCGCACTGGCACGCGTGGAAGACTAAAGCCTATACACCCTATACGGGTAGGCTCGTGCCCCTCGGTGGGGACGTTTAATGAGCTGATGATGATAGTCCCAGCCAATAATTACAGGCGTGCCACTTATTATCATCAGACTAAGAACGTGCCCTCCAAAATACAGAATCATCTCTCGTTTCAGACAAACATATGTTTCATGGCATGTCCAAACCATACTGGGAAAATTCGCACACAGAGACTTTCAGAGTCCGGTCCATTCGTAAGATTCGAACACACGACCCTTGGATCAATTAATTTATACCAACGTTCAAACCATTGACCACGGAGGTGTTAATAAATGTTATTAATGAATCGTTAAATCAGTGGTTCCCAAACTTATTTTGTCTACTGCCCACTTTGAGAATAAATATTTTTTTAGCGCCCCCATTTTTTCACCTATTTAAAAACCACTATAACTTCAAATTAAATTAATTAATTATTGAATTAATCATTTTCTTTCTGGGTCTCTTACCGCCCCCCTTGAGACCTGCAGCGCCCACAAGGGGGCGTTATCGCCCACTTTGGGAAAGATTGCGTTAAATGAAGACCTTGGATATCTGTTCCGATTTCCTATGGCTATTATTTGCGTTAAGCATATTGTTTATTTTGTGATATTAACACATATACGTTAAAACACTAATATATCAATGACGTTTACAAACACAAGACGTAAATTGTTGTTAAACTAATTATAGTAATATCTTACGATTGTTAGAGCGTCGGTGGCTCATTGGTGTGGACTGTTGTCTTCCCGCATCGGGTGCAGGTTCAAATCCCGCCACGTGCCAATGTCTTTTCGAATTTTACAGGTTGAAAGGTTCGACGGTTTACAGAATATATATTTATATTCCCTTATAGAGCCGTCATGTCTGTCTGTCCGTCCGTATTTTGTCCTTCCTCCGATTTTATACGAGCACTATACTATGGGAACTTTGGAACTAATAAAATATAATACTTACAAGGTATTATTTTTTATTAGTTTTTTACTTTATAATACCAACGACCATTGTATATTACGGACGGACATGACGGCTCTATGTTACTACATTTGTAGATCTCTAGTACTCAATATCACCTATATATCCCGTTATAAGAGTAATTCTCTTAGTTAATATACGATTGTATGAAAAACTATCTCACTGTAAATGACGAATACTAAGAAATACAAAAGCCTTTGTCAAAAAGTCTTATGAGATTACATAACCACCTTCAAATGAGCTATAACCATTACATAAGTTACATAACGTGTACCGTTTTGTTCCATTGTCGACCATAATCGTAACATATATAACAACAAAAAACACATAACACCGTAAGATTTTTTAAGTATCTATACTAATATTATGAAGCTGAAGAGTTTGTTTGTTTGAACGCGCTAATCTCAGGAACTACTGGTCCGATTTCAAAAATTCTTTCAGTGTTAGATAGCTCATTTATCGAGGAAGGCTATAGGCTATATATCATCACGCTACAAGCAATAGAAGCGGAGCAGCAGTTAATAATGTTTCAAAATCCGGGGGGAAAATTTTTTACTTGGAGATTCCGCTGCGTACGCTGCGTAAACGGTTAAAGTTTCGCAAAAGTCATGTATTAGAGTATTGTTACCCTTTTAAAGGTCTACAAAAAAGTCCGCGACATATATAACGACATATGTTTAGCTAAAAAAATTTTCTCAAATAATGCATCATTCTGCGAAGCTATTTTCATAAATATGATACAATCCTTATCCAATAATACTTTATTTATCACAAGTATTTCATTTTAAACAAAATTGCGCTTTACATCATTCAATATAAATGAATATCTTATGAAATATCGCAGTTTTAAATCACCTATATAAACGAAGTAGCGGGTTAAAGAGAGCGTTAGGCCAAAGTAACTATTCCACGCGGACGAAGTCGCACGCAAAAGCTAGTGTGTTATAAAACGAAGGAGCGTGTGGTGACGGCAGATTAGAGAAATTAAAAAACATTCCCAATCATCAGCGAAACACCAGAATTATTTTAAACAAGATATTTGTGAAAGCATCAGTGGCTTATTGGTGTGGACTGTTGCCATCCTATCTGGGGGGTGCAGGTTCAAATCCCGCCACGTACCAATGTCTTATCGAATTTCGAAATAATTTGTATGTTTGAGGAGGACCGGTATATCTGAGCCGAGATGATGTTAAGAAACGAAATTGTCCTAATAATCTGGAATTGACTCTACTATATTGAGTTCGGTCCCTGAGCATTACAAACATTTGTGTGCATGAACTTGTCTGTGTGTATAGGTGTTTCTATGAATAATATATCTTTTTATTTTTTCACCTGATTTCCTTACGTGCAGACCGAAAGCTCTGCGCACTTCTCGTAGTCATTTGTTATTTGTAAACTTGATAAAAAAATAATTTACTAGATGCAGAATCACGAAGAAATATCAACGAAAAAATGTCCGCGCCGCATGACATATACGTCGACTTATTGTTGTACATATTAATGAGGTAAAATTATTTATTAAAAGTTTCATCTTAAGGTGTTTCATTAAAAGGGTACAAAATCGAAAGCGCTCGTGCTTATATTACTGTCATTTGGCATGTCAAAGTCAAAGTCAAAAACATTTATTTCAAATTAGACTTACAAAAAGCACTATGAACGTCAAGAAATATACAAAAATATAATGAAAAACGATTTAAATACTAAACTAAAAATATGGGTGATTATGAATAAAAATATTGCCCAACTGACAATGGGCAAAACATAGTATAGGATAATAGGATATGACAATTTTTTCTGCTATTATATCACATGGACCGCATTATAATAGAACATTGAAAAAAATTACTCCGTTAACAAAAAAATCACAGAAATTTGTCAATTGCCTCAGTAATTCGTATGCATAGTTTGTGAATTTTGTTCTACAACTATATTAAATGTTGCGTTTATTCAAATGGTATAATAGCTAAAGTTGCTTTAAGTTATATGTGTTATCCTTTTTTTTTACAATTTTTTGACAATTAATGTACTTTAAAAATGGACTTGCCCACCCATCTTTTAAGATTAAATTAAAATTAATCTGAATCTTAATTAATCTTTTAAGATTAAATTAAAATTAATCTTAAAAGATTAATTAAGATTCAGATTAATTTGAATTTCAAAGCATCAAAATTCATATTTTTAGTTTAGTATTTTTAATTGTTTTTTAATATATTTTTGGATATTTTTTGACGTTCATGAGTGGCTTTTTGTAAGCCTAATTTAATAAAGAATTTTGAATTTGAATTTGAATTAATAAATTCATAAACATGAGTTTTCAGACTGAGTAAGCACATCGTTATTTTAAACCCAGATTTGTAATAATATGAAATAGTTCTTACATTCCAGACCCAGTCATCATGCCTATTCTAAATGCCGAAATGTTGCCGCGGACACTTTTTCAGTAAGATTGTGTATTTAGTATGTTATGTTTATTTAAGTTCGTAAAAGACAGTGTTAATACACAAAGCGCCGGAGGTCACGGTCGCGTCGAGGACGGAATGCAAAATTAGTATCTTCACTTCCTGATCATTCCGATCGTTATAATTATAGAAATAACTATTGCCGTTGGCTTCAAGTACATTAAGAAATAGTATTTTACATCCCCTATTTTAACCCCTTAGGGCAATGATGTAAAAAGTAAAGATTCGAAATATGCTCACAAAACAGCCGAAAAAAGTGTTCCGACAGCATACATACACATATTTCGAACGAGCGTACATTTACCTGAACAAAGAGCCTACAACTGTATTCTCTTCGGCGGTTCGTTTTTGAGGCACGGGTGGCGTATCTACCTTTATATATATAGAATATATAGCCTTAGGGGTAGAATTTATCATTATCCTTTCTTACGTGATGCACACGTCATCGTAGCTTACAATTGACAAAGTAGTCGTGTGCACCTCGGTGGAGACGTATAATGAGCTTTTTATGTTACAAAGTGAACAGGACGATCAGGACGCTCACCTGACAGTAAGTGATACACCTGACCATGACAGAGCGGCATTGAAGGAGACCAACAACTAAAAAACAGTTATTATTCTCCATCAACGCCGCACTGCGCCTGTCAAGACAACAGATGTCTTTTATACCCGATAATTTCAGCTATTGATGACCTCACAGAGTATAAGTACATGCTACATAGTAAAGTACCTAATACTATGTATTATTTAATCTGTGCTAATACCTATACATGCAGAAAATAATGGTTCTTTTTTTATTTCAATGACCTTATCTTTTCATAACGTATCCATGTATTGAATTCTTATCTAGTAGTCAAAGACCGTGACTTGGAGGTCAAAGGTTATGGGTCAGTCTCCATTTATTGGTTGCTACTACTTAAATAAAAATATTCCACCAATATTTTAAATTCGTAGGGTAAGCAAATACGGAGTTTCTTGCTGGATTTTGCTTAGTAGTATTCAGTCACCAATGGCGTAGAACCGATGGCCGATGGGGGCGGAAAGGTTCTCGAGTGGCGTCCGCGTAACGGAAAACGAAGCGTAGGCCGACCCCCAACCAGATGGTCTGATGATCTGGTTAAGGTGGCAGGTAGCAGATGGATGTCAACTGCAAGGGATCGGTCCGCGTGGAAATCATTAGGGGAGGCCTTCGTTCAGCAGTGGACTTTCTAGGTTGTAATGATGATGATGATGATGAGTCACCAATGTTTTTGCAATCTTGACTATTGAACTCTCTCTTTAACATACCGCAGTCGATACGAAGTCTGCTAGTGAAATTAGCTCTTGGTGATTGATAGGCTTCTAATACACAGGTTTTGCGGAGCAACCTTTTAACTGTGTGTGTGTCACGGTTTGAAACAACATATGCGTTATGTATCGTCGTGTGCGTGTGGTTTCTAGAGCTTAACTAAATGGTCTTTAGTAGACGAGTACCTCTGGCCCGATGGACCGACGATTTGCGAAAAGCTGATGGAGCCTGAATGAGAAAATCGAAGTACCGGGATAGCTAGCGCTGAATTGAGAAGACCTATGCCAAATATTAGATAGCTATAGGTTGAAATGCCACTTCCGCGCCAACTTATGCATTTATATTAAAACGAAAGTTGTTCAACTCATTGTACATAAAGATATCTAAGTAATTAACATTAATTAATGTCACGCAGCACGCACAATTTCCAGATATTAACTTAAATGCCATGAAGCGTTTATTAATGATATATACTTAAATACAAAATGAGTTCATTCGAGTAACAGTCTACCAAGGAATCAACTTGACCGTGACATGGCAGTCGACATCAATTTAGCAGCCAATAACGTTCCTTGAGAGGGTACAGGCCTTTTCACACATATGCTACACGCATGACTATGGGAGATTGGACGGCCCAGCACGCTGGCCCAATGCGGATTGGTGTTAACGACTACCATGCTAAGGCTGTAGCCGGCACCGACGCTCAGTCATCATCAGCTCATTAAACGTCCCCACCGAGGAGCACGAGCCTATCCGTATAGGGTGATTAGGCCTTGGTCGTCCACGCGGTCCAGTGCGGATTGGACGACTTCACACACAACCTTCGAACTTTCGCAGGTGTGCATAAAGGTTTCCTCACGATGTTTTCCTTCACCGTAAGAGCGTCGGATAACGTACATATATTTTCGAAAATTCGTACGTGTTGGGATTTGAACCTCATTCCTCCCGGTAGGAAGGCGACAGTCCACACCATCGAGCCACCGACGGCTCAGTATGCCCTTCAAATCAAATCGTTTATTTCAGATTTAAAACATACATCACAGTAAATTCAATAAATAACGACCCTTTTGGTGTTGCGGATGAGACGTCGGCTGCAACACCAAGGGTTCCAGATTCGATCCCCGGGCAGTACAAACATTTGTGTGCATGAAGATCATCATCAGCTCATTAAACGTCCCCACCGAGGGGCACGAGCCTACCCGTATAGGGTGATTAGGCCTTAGTCGTCCACGCGGGCCCAGTGCGGATTGGACGACTTCACACATAACCTACGAATCTCTTCGCAGGCGTGCATGAAGGTTTCCTCACGATGTTTTCCTTCACCGTAAGAGCGTCGAATAACGTACATATATTTTCGAAAATTCGAAAACACATTGGTACGTGTCGGGATTTGAACCTCAGCCCTCCTGGTAGGAAGGCGACAGTCCACACCATTGAGCCGACACCGACGCTCAATGAATGACGTGCATGAAGATGTCTGTTTGAAATGATATGTATGTATTTACAAAAAAAAATGTATATAAGTATGTTTATCCGTTGTTTAGTACTCATAATACAGGCTACATCTTTTTAATTTTTTTTTAATTTATTGATATAGTTTATTTTAATTTATTTTATTTTTTATTATTTTTTTAAATTAATGTTATTTGAGTATTTCTAATTATGTATTATTATTTTTTCTTTGTATGTTTGGTTAACTTTATGATATTGAATATTTCTTTTATTGTTTGCATTTTATGGACTATGTTGTCTGAAAATAAACAATTTGAATTTGAATTTGAATTAACTTGGGGCTAGATGGCTCTGTGTGAATGTCAGTGGATATTTATTTAATTTATTTATTTATTAAAATCGTCAAAATGAGAAACATTAAAATGGAAATGCACACAATTTACGTACTGCAGGATTTTCAAATTTTTCTTAATTTCGGATACAGGGCCGGACTTGGCATTAATTAAATACTTCCTGTATTATAAATTCCAACGTAACCTTTAGGAGATATTGTAATGTAAGGTACAAACAAGGCTGAGCTGCAGGAAAACCCAAAAATTCGCGGACTAAGGTCGTCAAAACGGAATCAACAGGAAGCGATACGAGGAAAACGAGAGTGCATTGATCATCTGAATCTTGATTGATGTCCTGGATACGTTGTGGAAACAGGATAACATGATGTTTTGTAAGCTTTTTCACTCCGTTGTAACTACCCCCGTGGTTTAGTGCGCTGAGCGCTAGATTTAATCTTTAGCGTTTAAGTTTTCCTTTTATTTGTTTATTTATTAAGGACAACCAACAAAACAATCACTGAATTTATTTATTTAATTAGGCACACCAACAACATAACACACAAAGCATCAAAAGTACACAATTTCCTCACAACTTAGACTTGTATGTATGTCCATAACAGGTGTACACAGCATTCACTGATGACAACAGTTTAGTAATTAAAATACACAAAAACTTAATAAAAGAAAATATGCAAGATCCTTAGCACCATAGAGTATTAGTACTTTTTGCTTAGACCTAGGTAGTACAGTGGCAAGATCACGTCTCTCCGAGAGTTTACAAGTTTGGTTACATAAAACTAAATGTAGTGCTTAAGTGATGTCTTAATTATAGACCCGACATGCATATGAGAAAGAATCTAAAATTAAACACATGCTGCAACTGTTACAGCTGCAGAAGCCCTACGATTGTTAGTCTTGCGATCAAGAAATACTCACTAATGCAGCCACCACAGAAGCAGCACAGTAGTATTAGCAATAATACTTAATAATAATATGCCACAGAAATAGGAAACATTATTACTTTGCGTTGTAAGCAAGCGATCTCGCGAAATCTCTGGGCTTATCGAATATAATATAATAAATTAACTTAGGGGTTTTATTTTTTAAACTCTATAATATATACAACAACTAAATTGCTATTCAAAGGATATATATATAATATATATATATATATAATATATATATATAAAGAAAAGGTTGGCCTAATGGGGAAGAGTGCGAATAGTTGGAAATGATTTAAGAACTGTGTTTTAATATATTTTTTCTTGTATATATATATATCACCGTAAGAGCGTCGGTTTAGGGTGAAGGAAAACATCGTGAGGAAACCTGCGTACACCTGCGAAAAAATTCAAAGGTTTTGCATGAAGTCGTCCAAACCGCACTGGGCCCGCGTGGACGACTAAGGCCTAATCACCCTATACGGGTAGGCTCGCGCCCCTCGGTGGGCACGTTTAATGAGCGTATGATGATATATATATGCGGGCGTTAGGTTGTAGTAAAACTAATATTTGGAACTCGGTTGCATAAGTAGTTCAATGGCCGCCGCGACAGCGGAACTGGTGTCGATTTTTTCGTTTTACATTTTCGCTATTATGCTCATTCGATCTTGGTTAAGGCGAATACACTTGTGTCTCAGAAATAGAAAACAGAAATTCACATGATCTGACGATAAATGAACTCATCGACTTCTGTTGTTGGCATAATATATAATTTGGAACTGTGATCTATATTGAGTTTTTTATGAGTTAGCAATCACGCAGAGTGGTCCATCTTTACGGGTTTATTATGGACAAACGAATTGACGTATTTTATTATGTAGAGAGAGTTCAAGGAATGGAGGGTGACATTTTTACATTTTGTCTCTTTCTAAACCCACACTTCCCTAGTAAAATGGCGAGTAGAACTAAAAATTGGCTTTGCGGACCGTTGGTTAAATAACAACTTGACGTTTTACATGAGAATTGTCGCAGTTTTCAAGGTAGGATGCTAAAACTCGATGGAAAAATATTTAGCTGTAATATAATCAACAGAACCGAATTAAAATTATCTATGTTCTATTTTAAGTGCCCTTATATGTTCTAAACCAGGAAAGGGGAACCAAGTGACCCCAAAATACGCGAGCGAAACCGCGGACAATAGCTAGTTTAAAATAAACAATAAAACTTCTCCTTATAACAGCCGCACGCTGCACTGGACCGATATATTTTTACATAAGAGTACTTTCACTAGCAAGCGTACCCTCGTGAACTAGTTTATCAGACAAACGACGATGAATGTTTTTTGACTGTAAGATAAATCATATTTTCTAAGGATAAAAAAGTATGTACACAGTAACTACATTTCATAGAAAAGGGTTAACCATGACATCTACAAACCCTGACCTTACATTCTGGCTCAATGTCACTGCCTGCTGCGATTCTCCTATGAGAATTCAATTTCGTATAAACTTATATAGAAATAGGTGATAACTTAACCCATTAATTTTGACGATTTTCTGAAAGGTTGCCAATAGTACGTAGCCAACTAGTGTTATCTTTAATAATAATTAAAAATGAAAATAAATATAAAAGTAATACCTGTGCATTGCCATCTAGTGGGGAGAAGTATAACCAGATGCTGCTTGTTAGAATTACTTTTTTACTAAAATATTCTGTAGATGTCAGTGTACAAGACACAACAAATTTTGGGGTTTGTTATTGTAAAAATGGGGTATATCAAATTAGGCAAGAATGCAATCATTGAAATAATAAAATCGTAACTATTTCCAGCATTATCTAGAAATATTATTGAAATGTGAAAACTTTATCTTGTATTTTTGATAGGGCAACACATAAAACTTCTTTAGTTTATGAAGCGCTCGCCGCAAATGACAGTTCGCAAGTGAAAAATTGGAAATTATGAAGTAGAATATTTTGTAAATTATTGTGTTTAAATGACAGCAGGAAAAGAAAACATGGGGTAAGCTATGTTAAATAAAGTTCTTAGTTTTAGGAAATACTTTTATCATTCACAAATATTCCCAACCAGACATGCTAAATTCTTATTTTACGGATACCTTGTTATTTTTAGGGAGGGGATGCATTTTACCAATGCGAAGGGATATTTCTGGTTTCCCTTCCAAGAATTGCCAATATAAACTTGCGAAAACCTTGCTGGCGCTAAACGTCGGCGTTTTAAATCGATTACGATTTATTTCCGTTCGATACCCCATTTCCATTAGTAGTATTGCATTTGCGTGTAATCGGGCATCTGCACATCGATTGCACACGATTGAGTGGTTTTACCTTTACGCTAAAGTCGTTGGGCTGGAGAGGGTTATTTATAATATTTGCTACCCGCGCCGGGGGCTACCATATCGCCTATTTCGCACCGTAGTCGGACGCGCCAATAGCCATAGTTTCGCTCGTGATAAAATCATTTACATTGTAATTTCGCGCACCTGTGTTCTCTTGTTCTAGTATAGTTAGATCTGCATTTTTTATTCTTTTCAACAGTTAATTCACTTGCTAGTGATTAATTAATTGCTGTCTGTCAATCAGTGCCTTCTGTAATTTATACATAACTCTTAAGCAAAATGTAAACCTACTGCTTTTGCTTCATTACTTTCTAGCTAATACCTTTTTCATTCATGTTATCCTAGTAAGCATCAAATATTTTCTAGTATTTAATATGAGTGCTTCCATGATTTGGTCTTAAAAAAGTATTAAGTTTTTAAATGCCTTATTAAATCTGGTGTAGTTTAAATACATAATATGAGAAATGTAATACTCGTAAAACTATAGTGTTAATACTGAGATCCCTCAGCGCTTGCCAATTGCCTGATGAAGCTGTACAGCCATATGTATATAAATTTAACATAAGTGATAATCATAATACAATGAAATCAATAATACACATGCTGTAGTCTTTTTATGGGCATATTATTCATAAGGGTTCCATTTGTTGCCATTTGGCTATGGAAACCCTTAGAAAGGGTATTTTCGAAATCGATGTTTACTGTAAATATATTAACAAAATAAGTACTTCAAAAGTGTGCCTTAATTATTTGTAGCTTTGGCGAGGAGTGCTTTGAGCAGGATTTTTTTTTAAAGTACCTAAATTTAAGTTATTTCTTGTGTTTATTTTGTCTTGGCTCATTTATTGTATTTTATTAAGCATTCGGGTGTTCTTTTCTATACAATTTTTATTTGTGAGGACCTATAATTGGCTACCTGTTTGTTATATGAGTATTTTTTTGTGTTTGTTGCTGTTGGTCCTCCTATGAAATAAATAAATCATTAAAACAAGTAAACCAGATGAACACTATCTTGAAAATTGACAGTCGATTGAGATTTATTGATTATCAATTTATCATACAAACACCATTCAAATAGCCAAATACAATAGATAAGATTAAACTTCTATTGCAAAATACAACAAGTTGTTAAAAAAGATTAAGATACCATTGACATATAGGATTAGGGATTGTGAAATGTTTTATATAAACCATTTTACTTGTTACATTTTGTTCTGCAACACATTTTTTTATTGAATGTAAAATAGTAAGCTTTAATTACTTTGTTTAAACATATGTGGTTTAAACAAAGCACAATAATGCACTAATTCTAAATAAAAAAATCTAGAACCTAGTGTTGAACAGTTTGTTCCAAATGCAACGCTGTAAATCTTTATCATATGCAAAATAATATTGTGAGTGAATTGGTTTTGTGAGGAAGTGTGAAATGGAGTCTAATGAGGAAAATATGTAAGTCTATTTATGTTTATAACTGTGTGGTATGTATGCTTTTGTGTGTACGCTCAGTGACAACTAATTACATTAACGCCGTTGAAATTTAACAATGTTAGTCACCGGATGATGAGTTTAGTTTAGCTTGGTTTGTGTTTGCAAAGTGAATTAGAACTTGCTGCTGAGCAAATAAGGTTACTAATCATTTCAAACTCAGTTTTTGTTATATACCAATATTATAATTTAACCCTTTCACTGCTGCAGTCATATAAATTCAATGGATATAATAGATTTTGATATTGTATGTGGAAATCCGGCACTAATAGGTTAATTCATTGAAAAAATATTTTTTTGTTGTGCACTTGACTATATTCTAGCTAATTGAAAATAATGTGTTAAGTGAATTTAATCCTAAATCTACTACTTGGATGGGTCCTATTTCTTTATGGTTCCAAACCTTTCCCATAGTCTTGTCTCTTCAATTTATTGCAGTCCACTGTTGGACATAGGTCTCCCCCATTTTGCGCCAGATATCCCAGAGTCCTTCGCTTTCTCATCCACCCTCCACCAGACCTCGCCGGATCGTCTTACGCTACGAAAATATAAAATGTAATTTGATCAGAAATAAATAAACTAATAAGATAGATTGATATAATTCTTTATTGCACTCAAAGAAAGATACAAATTTAACAATAAATAAAAGAAAATGATGCGGTCTCATCGCTTTAAGCGATCTATTCCAGACAACCTTACAAACAAAGAAAATCGACAAGATGAATCAGTTTGATACACAATCTCTTTAAAAAAGTGTCCGCGTCAAAAGTCTGCCCATCGCGTCAGTTGGGCAGAATTTTCATTCATAATCACGTCACTCACTACATGTCATAATGACATAGTAGTGTTCTCGTGCTTTTGATTTTGTACTCTTTCAATATGGTTAAAAGTGGTGAATGATTTTTCGTTCCATTTGACGACCCATTTGGTGTTGCAGTAGAGACTTCGGCTGCAACACCAAGAGTTCCGGGTTCGATCCCCGGGCATGAATGTATTTACAAAAAAAATGTATATAAATATGTTTATCCGTTGTTTAGTACCCATAATACAGGTTTAAGCGTGAAACTTGGGGCTAGATGGCGCTGTATGATTGTCAGTGGATATTTATTTATTTCTAAATATGTCGGACATTTTTTGGTTGACGTTTCTTCGTGATTGTGCATTTAGTTAGTTTATTGTTGATTTAAAGTTTATATAGGTATCATCATCATCATCATCATCATCAGCTCATTAAACGTCCCCACCGAGGGGCATGATCCTACTCGTATAGGGTGATTAGACCTTCGTCCACGCGGGCCCAGTGCGGGTTGAACGACTTCACACACAACCTTCGAATCTCTTCGCAGGCGTGCATGCAGGTTTCCTCACGATGTTTTCCTTCACCGTAAGCGCGTCGGATAACGTACATATATTTTCGAGAATTCGAAAACACATTGGTACGTGTCGGGATTTGAACCTCAGCCCTCCCGGTAGGAAGGCGACAGTCCACACCATTGAGCCACCGACGCATATAGGTATGTTGTACGTTGATTTGAAGTGTATATAGATTTGTTGTAAATTTCTGTTTTGTCATTTCACAGTGAGCAGCCTATCTTCACGTGCAAGGCGCACGTGTTCCACATAGACCCCAAGACGAAGCGCTCCTGGATGACGGCCAGCTCCGCCGCGGTGTCAGTCTCCTTTTTCTACGATTCCTCGCGTAACCTTTATAGGATCATCAGCGTGGAAGGTACTAAGGTGGGTTAAATTTCATCATTATCATCAGCTCAATATACGTCTCCACCGAGGGGCACGAGCCTATCCTATATAATATAAATAAATAAATACCCCAGACATTCACACAGCGCCATCTAGCCCCAAGTAAAGCGTGAAGCCTGTATTATGAGTACTAAACAACGGATAAACATACTTAAATACATTTTTTTTGTAAATACATACATATTATACATAGAAAAAACCCAGACCATTACAAACAGACATGTTCATGCACACAAATGTACTGCCCGGGGATCGAACCCGAAACCCTTGGTGATGCAGCCGACCTCGCAACCGCAAAACCAAATGGGTCGTCAAATATAGGGTGTAGGTATACCTAACAGACATATTCATGCACACAAATGTTTGTACTGCCCGGGGATCGAACCAGGAACCATTGGTGAAACCCGAAATCTCAACTACTTACACCACATGGGTCATAAAATAACTTTTAATTGAATAATCTAGCAGAGGCGTAACAAAGAGTTGAAAATAGGTTGAGAGGTAGCCTATGACTAACACATTTACTAATCAGCAGGATGCTACGAAAAGGGGAGCCCCGGTTTAGGTCAAGGTTATACATTTAACAAACATTGAGCGTCAGTGGCTAAATGGTATCGACTGTTGCCCTCCTACCGGGAAGGCCGAGGTTCAAATCCCGCCATGTACCAATGGTTTCGAATTTTCGAAATGATATGTACGTTATCCGACGCTCTTACGGTAAAGAAAAACATCGTGAGCGCATGTTGCGCACGCCTGCGAAGAGATTCAAAGGTTGTGCGTAAAGTCGTCCAACCCGCACTGGGCCCGCGTGGATGACTAAGGCCCGTATCCTGAAACGAGGCTCAAGCGTTGATCTCTACTTAAATAGAGATGGAAAAGGGATAGCACTGTAATGAATGAATGAAAATGAATGAACATGTCTGTTTGTAATGGTGTGGTCTGGGTGTTTTCTATATTTTATAATGTATTATAACTCCACAGATTTGAAACCATAGACGATTTGCTGTCAACATCAGCACTTATCATTATCAGCTCTTTTAACGTCCCCACTGAGGGGCACGAGCCTTACCGTATACGGTGTATAGGCTTAGTCGTCCACGCGAGCCCAGTGCGGATTGGACGACTTCACGCACAACCTTTGAATCTCTCTGCGCAGGTTACGCACGATGTTTCCTTCTCTTACGAGCTTCGGATGACGTACATATATTTTTCGAAAACACATTGGTACGTGTCGGGATTTGAACCTCAGCCCTCCCGGTAGGAAGGCGACAGTCCACACCATTGAGTCACCGACGCTCATTCGAAATATGTGTATGTGTGCTGTCGCTGCATTCGGAACATTTTTCGATTGTTTTGTGAGCATATCACGAATCTTTTTATTTATAATTTATAGTTTTTTACATCATTGCTCGCAGCAGCATTTTTCTGTTTACGTTTCTTCGTGGTTGTTTATCTAGTTAGTTCATTGTTTATGTAAGAAATGAGACAATAATGATGATGATGACCTTGTGTTCCAGGCGGTGATCAACAGCACCATCACAGCGAACATGACGTTCACGAAGACCTCGCAGAAGTTTGGCCAGTGGAGCGACGTCCGTGCCAATACGGTGTACGGATTGGGTTTCGCTTCGGAAGCTGAGTTGGGGAAGGTAAAATATTATTTCGTAAATTAGGTTTTATCTCAATTGAAAAGTTGTAATTATCGAAATAAAGGTGGAAATATGGAAATGACGACCGGTTTGGTGAAATGGTTGTGATGTCGGCTCTTACACCAAGGGTTGATCCCCGGGCAGTACAAACATTTGTGTGCATGAACATGTCTGTTCGTAATAGTCTGGGTATTACCCACAGACATCCGAATATACAATTAGACTGGACAAGCCGCCAAGTTTATAGGCAGTCCCAGTGTCGCAATTTCTTTTCGGTTCTTACCTGTGAAAAGTTATTATATTTCTTGGTAAATTTACTGATTCATTGCGATGATGGCATGTTACAGTTGCACAGGATGGCATTTTGGGAAAAAACGGTAATTTCTTCTAATATTCGTGCGTCTTGACTCGTCTCACAGAGCATAAACTGGCAGCCAGTGTATGCTCGTTGAGCTTACATTTGTCGCACTAAAAAACGCGGCTTGCCCCATCTCCTGTATTGGGAAATCTGTGGTATTACCCATACTACAGGCTTCACGCTTAACTTGAGGCTAGATGGCACTGTGCTTATGTCAGTGGATATTTATTTATCATTACAGTCATGTGGTTTATAAGTTCTTATAAATTTCAATAGTTCTATAACACATGAACCCTGTAAGGGCACAATAATGAAAATCATGACAAATACACATAGCCTTACATACTAATACTTTCATACTATATATAAAATATAAACTTCGCCTTGGTCGGAGTTTTAATAGTTATGTCTCATCTGATAAGTATTCTGCGGTGGTATAGTAAGCTTTATTTAACAACAATTGTTTTAATTTGTTCTGAATTGCTGAAAGTTTTTTTTTGTCTTATAATTAGTGGAATCTTATTGTATATTAATATAGACTTGTAATAAGGGTCAGTTTTATAAATTTAATTATTTTATTTATATGGTGACTAAACAATGGATAAACATACTTAAATACGTTTTTTTGGTAAACACAAACATAGTATACATAGAAAACACATTTATTTATATTTATAGGTTCAGCAACAGTATACAATTAATATTAAAGGTTACTTATAAATTATTACAGTGTAGTTAAATTTGTATGCCGATAATAGGTAAACAACATTCACTTAGTCTAGAATTAGTAAGTAAAGGTAATGTTTTAGACAAATCACAATTTTTTTCTTTTAAAAGGTAATAAACAGTAGTACATATTTTTAAGTAGCCCTGACGTGAAAAGTAAAATATGTCCAATTCCTTTGCCACATCATTGTACAATCCACACATACGGAATATTGAGTCATTTTTGAGTTACATTATTATTACAACTTGGCAAAAAGAACAATTTTTGAGTTATTTTGCTACCTCTACTTTGAGTGAAAGTATAAAGTTTTTAACACATGTTAAAAGCTCATTCTAATGTGTCCCCCAGTTCATAGAGAAGTTCCAAGAGGTGAAGGAGGCGATCCAAGCCCAGCAGTGTGGGAAGCCGGCGAACGGGAGCAGCGGGGGCGCCACGCCCGTCGCCAGCGCCAGCGCCAGCCCGCTGCTGCCCGCGCGCGCCGCGCCCGACGCCGCGCGCGCCGCCCCACGCGCCGCCCGCCCCGCAGGTATGCCGCCCGCCGCCCCCACGCGCCGCCCGCCCCGCAGGTATGCCGCCGCCCGCCCCCCACGCCGCCGCCCGCCGCCCCCACGCGCCGCCCGCCCCGCAGGTATGCCGCCGCCCGCCCCCCACGCGCCGCCCGCCCGCAGGTATGCCCCCGCCCGCCCCCCACGCGCCGCCCGCCCGCCCCCCACGCGCCGCCCGCCCGCAGGTATGCGCCCGCCCGCCCCCCACGCGCCGCCCGCCCCGCAGGTATGCCGCCCGCCCGCCCCCACGCGCCGCCCGCCCCGCAGGTATGCGCCCCCGCGCCCCCCACGCGCGCCGCCCGCCCCGCAGGTATGCCGCCCGCCCGCCCCCACGCGCCGCCCGCCCCGCAGGTATGCCGCCCGCCCGCCCCCACGCGCCGCCGCACAAAATATATCTAGACAGCCTGTTGTACAGCCGCAGGTACATAAATATATAGACAGCCTATTGTACAGCCGCAGGTATACATAAATATATAGACAGCCTATTGTACAGCCGCAGGTATACAATATATATCTAGACAGCCTGTTGTACAGCCGCAGGTATACTATATATATCTAGACCAAACCTAGAACCAAATAATTTATTTATTTCTTTATTATTAATTTCTTTAAAAGAAAAACATATTTGGCGCAATAAAAATTATAACATGTTAGTCCTTAAAATAATGTTTAAAAAATAATAATCTTTATCATCAACTCTTTAAATGTCCCCACCGAGGGGCACGAGCCTGCCCGTATAGGTTGATTAGGCCTTAGTCGTCCACGCGGGCCCAGTGGGGGTTTGACGACTTCACGCACAACCTTCGAATCTCTTCGCAGGCGTGCATGAAGGTTTCCTCACGATGTTTTCCTTCACCGTAAGAGCGTCGGATAAACCTAAATATAATTACGAAAATTCGTAATCGTAATAGTACGTGGCGGGATTTGTAACTGCGACCTCCCGGTAAAAAGGCAACACTATTGAGCCACCGACGCTCTTCTTTTATCGTTTGCTGGCTATCATATAATAGGCACTTAATGTCTGGCTATGTATTCATTGAGGTGGCTAGGTATCTAGTTGACAGTGGCATGCCCAAAGATTACGAGCAGGGTATTGAGAGTGAATTATACGATTTACAAAAATAGTAATATGAATATCTTTTCTCAAAAAAAAAAAAAAGTACTGTTGTTAACTGCAGATTGCCTATCGTTTAAAGATGATGGGCAAATAAGGAGAGATCTTATATGATAGCGATTTTCGGGTTTATCAGGGGACAGAGTATGCACTGCCTATGAGCTGATGATGATGATGAGACGATAAAAAGCGTATGTGTTTAATTGTTAACATTGTTTCAGCCAAAACCAGAAAACGACGAGATGATGGTGCATCAGAGGGCGCACTCAGTGTCATCCACGTTGCAGGTATAATTACAGTTCAATATAGAAGCATGTTTGTCCATATTGTGACATCTTTACTCAAGTATTATTGTACTTAAGTAATGATGTCACAATCACTTATTCCGATCAATAAAATTGAAAAGTACCAATTTAAAAATAGGTCTTTTTAACATAAACGCGCAGCGCCATCTTGCCTCAATATAAGGAGGACTTGAATTGACTGATTTTAGTGTAGTATTAAATATATTTATTTCCTTTAAACTAGTTTTAATATACTCACGGTTCTTCTCAAAGATCCTACTTATTCCGAACCGGTGGTAGAGTCATCAAACTTCAGTAAGAACTATTGACGACTCAACAGTATGATATAAAGATATTTTGAGTTTGTTAATGTAATGTCGTAGGGTGGGTACGCGACCGTGGGCCGTGGGCCGCGGCCGCCCCCCGTGGTCCCGGAGGCCCACCCCCACCCCCACGCCCCGGCCGACGGGACCGACCACCAACTACGCTACGAGAACGACCGCCTCAAACTCGCCTTAGCCCAGAGGTAAGCACTACTTTAGTCTTCTTATCGAGACGATATTTGTGAATATGATTTGCTTTATATAATTATTTGATATATGATATGATTCTGTACAAAACACAATTTTTTTGAAAACAGATACTATTGTGTTTCTTGCTGGATTCTTCATTATCAGCTCATTAAACGTCCCCACCGAGGGGCACGAGCCTACCCGTATAGGGTGATTTGGCCTTAGTCGTCCACGCGGGCCAAGTGCGGATTGGACGACTTCACACACAACCTTCGAATCTCTTCGCAGGCGTGCATGAAGGTTGTTTTCCTATCCGTCGGATAACGTACATATATTTTCGAAAATTCGAAAATACATTGGTACGTGTCGGGATTTTAACCTCAGCCCTCCCGGTAGGAAGGCGACAGTCCACACCACTGAGCCACCGACGATTCTTGTCAGTGGCAAACTACCGTCCGAACCAGTGGTAGCTTCATTTGACATTCATAAATGTTCTGTAAGGACCCAAAGTTAAATATATCATCAGCTCATTAAACGTTACCACCGAGGGGCACGAGCCTACCCGTATATGGTGTATAGGCCTAAGTCGTCCACGCGGGCCCAGTGCGTAATGGCTGACTGCACGCACTAATGGTTTAACATTTTTACATAACAAAAAGACTACGAGTATTAGCGAACTATCTGGCACAGGCGCATAGTATTTTACTATGTAATATGCTACGGTACTACATGTGCTACGAATTACTATTTATTTTTTATAATGTGATAGGTGTACAGGACGGTCTGGACGCTCACCTGATGGTAAGTGATACGCCTGACCATGGCAGAGCGGCATTGAAGGAGACCAACAACTGATAGACAGTTATTATTCTCCATCAATGCCACACTGCGCCCGAAACCCGAGACAACAGATGTTAGATCTTTTATACACGGTAATTTTGCTAGCACTTAACATTTAAAAATCTTAAAACTTATATTCAAAATAACATCTCATATGTTAAGTTATTTGATAATTGAGTATACTATGGTGTTGTAATGAAAAGGAAGGCAATAAAAAAAAACAAATAATAATTCAAAAGATTTATTTCAAATCGTAAGAGTTTTGTACAACGCTTAATAACTAATAATAATAACAAGAAACAGTAACAGTCTTAAATTAGTTACGATATACATTTGAATTTCGCACTATAAATAGTATAATAGACTTTTACGCTAGTATAACTAATAAGAAGTCTTATTTATATAAAATTGGTATTGTAAATAATATATTTTATCGTCACATCAAACACCCATACTAAAAGTAAGTGAAGATTCCATATATTTCGATTTTCAAAAATTAAGATACGTAGCGGACGTTCAAAATCGTGGCCTATAGTGATATTGACATAGTAGACGAACATTAATTACTTATGTTTTAAAGATAATTTCCATAAATTCTTGATGCGATATTGGTATGCTAGAATTACTCTAAACGAGATTTGTAGTAAATAACGCCATCTGTTGAAGTTTCGGTGAACTAACAAAGTCCACTTAAGCATAGAAAGATGGCGTTAAATTGTTTAAATTGAAATTATCTTGAGGCGAAGCATAACACGCTAAAAATAATTATTAAATAATTATACCATCTAATAGCTTCGCGTCAAGTATTTGCCATTTAATGTTTGTCACAATATAAATATAAATAGTTTGAGTTTGATAATTATGTATGTTGTATATGCGGGCATAAAATTAGCAATTTACATCTTTGTGCTAAATTATTAAAGACTTATTTGCAAAACATTTTAATCGTTTGCATCTGTAAGATTTAACATTTTATGTTCAATTAGGAATTAAATGAAAGTTTGTATGGAGCATTCCGCGAATGTCAAGGAAGAAAATTGGTATGCGGACTATTTGTTATTAACAAATTTGCCGTCAAAGCCTTGAAAATTTTCAAGGTACTAAACTACAATCGCCGTGATATCTGGCGCGAAATGGGGAGACCTATGTCCAGCAGTGGACTGCGATAGGTTGAATAGGATAGGAAACTAAAATCGGTACTAAAACACTCTTAGTTACCAATGAAAAATACCAACTTGCTTTACTTTTGTACAATAGGGCTAAACACTGAAGCGGTTTATTCCAAGTATCAAAATTAATTTTTGTGCTTCACTTTGGTAGTTTTTTTTTAATTGTTTTTTTTGTATTCTTTTTGACGTTCATACTACTTTTTGTGAGCCTAATCTGAATGAATGGATTTTGACTTTGACTTTGTAAAATGTTCTATGTTCTATATTAGGAAAGGGGAATCCCGAATTTAACGCGAGCGTAGCCGCGGGCGAATACTAGTATATCTGTCTAATGTTCATAACCACCGGCCACGGGCACGAATCCGCCTTCCTCAAAGTTGTTGAACTCATGTTGGTAATGCTGTTCATAGTTTTTCACTGGTTTGTGCTCTTCATGGTGTTTAGGCGTGCCGATTCGGTGCACCACCGCGTTGAAGCCGTTCTTGTCGTCCGCCTCGTATTCCACTACGCGTTTTGTGCCGTCCGTCTCTAGTAGTGTGTATGTACCTGCGGTGATGGAAATTGGATTTAGTGATTGTGACGAGTAAATAAATTTCCTGATATACACAGCGCCATCTAGTCCGAAACTAAACATTGGCCTGTAATATGAATACTAAACAACTGATAAGCATACATAAATATATTTTTTTGTAAATACATATTTTATATAGAAAACACCCAAACCGATACAAACAGACATGTTCATGCACACAAATGTTTGTACTGCCCGTGATCGAACCCGAAACCCTTGGTGTAGTAGCCGACGTCTCAACCGCTACACCAAATCTCAAGAAGTGTTAGTGCAATACCTTTGACCTTGTCGCCGTCCCTGGTCTCCCAGTGCTCCTTATCGTCACCAGTGTGAGGGTCTTTCACGGAGTAGTCGAATGCATATTTGGGGTGCGCCTGTAAGAAAATTTAGAAGAAAATTAATTTTGTCACAAACATTTTCATGTAATCATGTGCTGGATTGGTGTTAAAGGAAATAAATCATTTTGAGGCATAATGGTGTAGCTAGCGCGTTGGGTAGACGATCGCATAAGTAAAGCAACGTTTGGGAATTATTTACGCAAAAATAAATCACATTAATTCACGAAATGTATGAAATAGCTAACTATCAATTCCCAACTGACAATTATTAAAACATAACTACTAGAAGACATGAATAATTCCAAATATAAACTATGTATCTACAATGGTCGTAAAATGGGTGACACTCCGCGCTTCGGAGGGCATGCAAATCACCTCTTACACCTTGCGATCTGCAGGCAGTGATCTGCAGACTATACGTATACGCGATTGTGTGCGTCGCCAAAACAATCATACGTGTTACCTGTGCGATTGCCGCGCGCTCAGTGTCACCACCTGAGTTTTAGAAAAGAGCTTTTTGGGATGTCAAAAAGGGCTAGAAAGGGCCAGATTGAGCGTCAAAAGATTTTCTGTCCTAAAAATGCTGAAATAATCATGTCATGAAGCAGTTGTTTAGCTTGTCTAAAAAGTCATTATTACCGATGAAATAGCAAAAAATTACTTGTTAGCATGTCGAAAACGTATGTCGCAGAACCTGGCCGTTGGAGCAGACGAGTTCTGGAGTGGAGACCGCGTCTCGGCAAGCTAGCGAGGGACGCCCGGCCGAGGACCGACGACTTGCGAAAGGTCGCTGGTGGAGGCTGGATGAGGAAAGCGGAGGACCGGGATATCTGGCGCGAAATGGGGGAGACCTATGTCCAGCAGTGGACTGCGATAGGTTGAATAGGATGTCGAAAACTTCATCTTTGCTAATATTTTCAAGACGGTGAAAAAGAGCTAGATTGCTCATTTTGGGCTAAATCGATAAAATAGGAGTACATCTATACTGAATAGTGCTAGATCTAGCTACAAAAGGGCTAAGGCGGCAACACTGCGCGCGCAATCTATGTGTGATAAGTCTTATTTCACTATGCGATATGCAGCACGTTCAATTACATCGGTTCGGCCGGTATATTAAGCGAGGCTACCTGGTCTGTTATTACACTATGCGATCTGCAGGAACCCTACATATCGCAGACAGTCAAACAAATATTTTGGCGTCTGTACCGTATATTCATATGCATGAAGAAAATAAATGGTTATTTAAATATTACAAACAGACACTCCAATTTGATTTGTATGTAATAAATTAAGTTTCAACGTACATGGTAGTCGAGATCGTAGTCGTCATGGTGGCCGTCCAGGCTCTGATGCTGGTGATGGAGTACGGGTTTCTTGTGGTAGCCCTCGAGGCTTCCTTCGTAGCCGTACTCGTCGAACTGGCCGAGGGTTGACGAGATGAGGAGGAGGGTCGACAGTGCTCTCTGTGGAGAATAAACGATTGGGTTTTTTAAAATCTTATATATAATCAGTACATTTATTGTAACTCGGTGTATTATTTTTACTTTTATTTTTATATGAATTAATGTACGTTATGTGATAGTTAAAGAAATGAACAAAAGCATCCAAAGAGGTAGCAAACAAACCTAACTCTATTCTGAAAACGATTTAACTAGCTTCCTTATAAATGATAGCTTGACGAAGCAACGTTAGTGGTATATAAAAACTGTTTATTATAAAATTTTTATTGGATCAAGTTGAATCCTACTAAAGACGGTAGCAAACAAACCTAACATCATTTATAAAAAAAACACGTTTTAGCAAACTTCCTTATCGACCATAGCATCATACAGCAAAAACTGTAACATAAGTGGCCTGTTATTTATTTATTTAAAGTTACGTATAATGGTAAATTATCTAAATTTATATTGAAAGAAATTGTAACCATCCGAAGAAGGTAGCAAAGGCAACAAACCTAACTTAATTCCAAAGGAACGAATTAGCGAGCTTCCTTATCAATGCTAGCTTGATATAGCAAAAACCGCAACGTAAGTGGCCTATTAAAGCTACGTATCGGACGGTAATAGGCGCGCACGCAGTCTATTCCGTGTGTACGCTCATGCGGAAATAGGAGCGTAATGACGTCACGTCCTATGCGGTGGCTTGCCTCTGATTGGTCAGGTATTTATGTTCTTTTTATATGTAATTGGGATGTTGACTGGGTTGTCATGAATTAATATTAAATGAAAAAAATAAATCTGATCTGTTGAATATAGCTCAGTATGTACATACATAAAAAAATCGTCATGAATCTATTATTATTTAGTATTTTTTTCATTAGAAGCAACGTATTAATAATAGAGCGTCATCTTCATCATCATCAGCTCATTAAAAGTCCCCACCGAGGGGCACGAGCTTACCCGTATAGGGTGATTAGGCCTTACTCGTCCACGCGGACCCAGTGCGGGTTGGACGTCTTCACGCACAACCTTTGAATCTCTTCGCAGGCATGCGCGGGTTTCCTCACGATATTTCCTTCACTATAAGAGCGTCCGTAAGACCGTAAGGTATTTTCGAAAATTCGAAAACACGTACGTGGCGGGATTTGAACTTCAGTCGGCAGGAGGGCTACAGTCCACACCATTGAACCACCGACGCTCTATAGATCATATACAGTCATACCTGGATAAGCGAGAGTTCAAGGGAGCACAATCTCATTTTCGCTTATAGAGGTTTCTCACTAATCCGAGTTTCTCGCTAATGCAGGTACATGGGTAGCGTTTCTCTCTTATAGGGGTACGCAGCAATAACAAGTCACAGCAAGTACGAATGTAGTATGTAAATATTTATTATGATAAATTATGTGCATGATATATATAATATTTCCATGTCCTTCAGAGCACTCAGACTTTATAGTCTTTTGATTTAATAATTTTATAATAGGTGGATTCTGGTAAATTAAACTCCCTCTGAATTTCATTTCGCGATTTTCCGGATTCAAACGCATTCACTATTTTAAGTTTATCACTTAATGCCAGTACTTTAACTTTCCGTTTTGACATAATGCAGAACAGAACTTTCCTTCGCAATTGAAAACTATAAATTGGGTAAGTCTGACAAACAGGACGGTACACAGGCACACGTGTCCATTTGAAAAGAATGCGATAAATAACAACAATAAAGTTATTTAGTTCCACGAAATAGAATAGGAACAATATTGATGAGAACACAAAAACAATGGTAGGAAGAAGTAGAAGTTCCACGAAAGTTAATATTGAGTCATAAAATAGCACATGTTAAATTTGTAAATAAAGCTTGACTGTCGCTTATAGAGGTATAGATAAGTAGCAGTGTCACTTACGGAGGTCTATGAGGGAAAAACGACTCTTCATACAGAGGTTTTGTTTCTCGCTAATAGACGGTTTTGGGAGCTTAANATAATGCAGAACAGAACTTTCCTTCGCAATTGAAAACTATAAATTGAGTAAGTCTGACAAACAGGACGGTACACAGGCACACGTGTCCATTTGAAAAGAATGCGATAAATAACAACAATAAGTTATTTAGTTCCACGAAATAGAATAGGAACAATATTGATGAGAACACAAAAACAATGGTAGGAAGTTCCACGAAAGTTAATATTGAGTCATAAAATAGCACATGTTAAATTTGTAAATAAAGCTTGACTGTCGCTTATAGAGGTATAGATAAGTAGCAGTCTCACTTGCGGAGGTCTATGAGGGAAAAACGACTCTCTCTTACAGAGGTTTCTGTTTCTCGCTAATAGAGGTTTTGGGAGCTTAAAATGACGGTCCTGGCTATTACTCTCATTATAGAGTTTTCTCACTTATCCAGTTTTCACTTATCCAGGTTTGACTGTATATGTGTGTGTGCTGTCACTTTTGTCGATTGTTTTGTGAGCATATCACGAACCTTTACTTGTTTACATCATTGCGAATAAATATACGAATGAGCTCGTATATTGAGCAGATGAAGATGAGGCGTATATTGATTGTACAGCAGGTGGTATCGAGCGTGGGGTGTCGCGAGGCGCTGGCGACCCTGAGCGTGGTGAGCTCGGGCCACGGGCGGGCGCCGCCGCGCGAGCCCCCGCGCCCCGCCACCATCACCCCGCTGCCCCACACCCACACCCACACCACACCCACCACCACCCCACACACACACAACACCCACCACGCACACCCCCACCAGAAGGACGGCGTCGTCGTACTCCACATCGAGCCCCGGCCCGAGCCGTTGCTGGACTTGAGCGTGAAGAGGCCTAGGCACGATGTCGCCTTTCCGCATCCCACTAAACCGGTGAGTTGGGTTATGTTTTGTATATAAGCTGGTAGTGAGGTGAGTTCTACTGAAGACTCGATACTGAGTCGTCTAGGTAGGTACCACTGCAGTGCCTGATATCGTCCCGGGAAATACCAGTGTTATGCATTTTTATGTTTTGGGATGAGGGCACTGTAGCTAGTGAAAAATTGACAAGTGGTCAGCCCGCTCACCTGATAATAAGTGATACGCCTGACCATGACTGACACAATCTTGTATATTTGTATTTTTATTTATTTATTGCATAAATACATTTGATCAGAACGTCGAAATTAGAATTGAACAATATTTATTCAGTATTGATATTTTTTTGGTGTTATTATTTTTACAATATATAGTTCATATAAATTTGACCCATCGCATGGTTTTATATAACACATTAATCAAGTGGACAAATAATACCTTTCAACGTAAATAAAAAATGAATGAAAACCTAATAAACGTAAATTTTATAGTACCAACATGTCTATACCTCAAACTTAGTAACCTTTACTAAGTTTGTCGTTAAATTTTATCAGGTATTTCTAACTCAAAGATAAAAATGTGCTATTTTTTATAATCTCGAAAGACATTAATTTTAATAAACACTTTCACTCACTAATTTTAATACTTTAACACAAACGAATCGAACTTAAAACCAAGTCTCGTCTCAAAGGCTAAAACTAATAAAATTTTGATATTTACAATAGCAGCAAAGCCAGTACGCACCCCACATCGAGCGCCAGCACAGGCGGTACCCCTAGCCAGGAATACAGCGGGTTCCGCAAGTCGGGCAAGGGTTCCATCACGCTGGGAACCCGCTGGAGGCGCGGACCCAAGCCCGGCTCCATCACGGCCGGCACCCCGCTACGCGGACAAGAGACCCTTTGATTTCTATAAGCGACGCAGTCCGTACTATGGACCGCCACCGCCTACGCCGCATTCGCCTTCGTTCGCACAGGTTCGTACACGCATTTTGTTATTATTTCAAACTGGCTGTACTACGCGTGTGTGATTTTTCTTGCTTAAAACTGAGCCTGTGTGTTAATCCAAGTTTTTATTAGCTAACTCTATAATTTGTAAATTTCTTGTAACTATTTTAAATAAATATTTTTTAAACAAATTCTCATCATCATTACATCCTATAATAAGGGACCCCTAAAAAATAACGAAAGATCGAGTGTTTGAAATATCAAATGGTTCGGAATTTGTGAGAAAATAAATATAACTTCGAATTATTAAGTGTTGTTAGTGATACAAGTTGGAACTTTTCGCAAAATGTACTTCAAATCTGCCTTTTTCCCTCTGCGACTTTGAATGAGTTCGAATTGTTATTTAACAATGATTTTTTTGTTCGAATTAGCAAGTACATAAAAATGTGTTGATTTAGTTTGAAATATAAATTGATTTTGTAGGGAACTCGGGATAGCTTTGAATAGGGAACATGCAAATGTAATATAAATGAATATTTTGAAATTAAAATTTTAAAATAACATAAAAGAAGGGACACCGTAAGGTTTATATATTAATTAACGATTTTTTTTAGAAATAATTACGAATTGAAATTACTTGAAACGGAACGTAAATTAAAACACCAATCACTGTCATTTACGTCATCTATGTATGACATATTATTTTGACGTTAAAGGTTTGGTAAAAAGTGAACATTAAAACTACAAAATCGGCATTTTTCGAATAAAAATGAAATTTAGGACTGTAAAAGCAGACTCCAGGAAACTACCAATGTTAATGTTGACATGGTTGTAATTTATTTTTGTCGGAAGTGAGTATTATAAACCGCAATAAGCCTGATGCGAAATATGAACTTTTTACGGTACTTTATTGAAATATCAAAGCATAATGTCTACTGATAATCTAGAAATGATTGTTTTTCATCACCAAACATAATAATGAAAGTAGTGAGCAAAAAGAAAAGGTTATATTTTAACTCATCACAGTGTGAGCAGAAACTGTTTGGAAAATGCTGCCCTGAGGATTTCCACATTGAACTGCCCTGTGCAGTCCTCATCTATGGCACTTACACTACACTCTAAAGATGAACCAGGAACAAAGAAGAAATAATAATAATTTCCATTGTTTTAAAAATCATTATTTTATTTATATCATAAATATCATTATTGTGTAAGTTTGTATGTTTTTCAGACTGTAATATAAGAAAACAATATTAAACTTGGTGTATTTTCAATGCTTACAAGAATTTTTCTTTTTTTTATTATTGCTGATTCAGGTGTCAAAGGCATTATTCATTAGCATTTAAAATATGGGTTATGAGCATAGATTTAGAATCTTCACAGGTCGAAATCTCTTTTTTCCCGGTTTTGTGTCAGTCAAAAACAATATGATTGTTATTAGATGAACACATTGGCACAAAGTATGGTCAACGCGGCTTTATTTCCGGAGTATCAATTCATTAAATCCATACATTATCAGTCATTTAAAATTCTTATAAATTAGGTCTCGAGAGTCGAGAAAAAAATGCAAAAGTATGAAAGTCCTTGAAGAAAAGGAGATTCACATATCTGACGTCAAACGTCGCGCAGCCCGTTTTGGCGCGGAATTTGAAATTGTCAATTTCAAACCGCATTTTTATGCAGAAAATAACAGTTTTTGATTTTTAAATATACTTGTGGTCTATTCCAAATGTAGTTCTTTAAAATAAACACAAAAATAAAATTTGTGCATCTTCCCTATTATACAGAGGTTTCAATTTAGAAGAGTCAACTGTATATAATATTGAGCGTCGGTGGCTCAATGGTGTGGACTGTCGCCTTCCTACCGGGAGGGCTGAGGTTCAAATCCGACACGTACCAATGTGTTTTCGAATTTTCGAAAATATAAGTACGTTATCCGACGCTCCTACGGTGAAGGAAAACATCGTGAGGAAACCTTCACGCACGCCTGCGAAGTGATTCCAAGGTTGTGTGTGAAGTCGTCCAACCCGCACTGGGCCCGCGTGGACGACTAAGGCCTAATCACCCTATACGGGTACATTTAATGAGCTGATGATGATGTTATAAAATGACATTGTATCATGTACACAGCAACAGCAGCAACAACAGCAACAGCAACAACAACAGGGCGGTTACGGGCGCAGTCCGTACGGGCTAGAGCAGCGTCAGATCATCATGGCGGACTTCATCACCTCGCAGCAGATGCACGGCGGGGGGCGGGGAGGCGGCGCGGGAGCGGGAGCGCCGCCCTCGCCCGCCTACTCCCGCGCGACCCCCCCGCCCGCGCCTCGCACCCGCACCCGCCCCCGCCGTCTCCGTCATACAGAGGCACGTGTACGCGCACCCGCACCCCCAACCGCCGCCCGGTATGTACCACACTACACTCTATATGCATCTACACGTGCGCAACACTTTGAGTACAATACACAACACGAATATTACAAAGCACAACACCACTAGTGTACAAACCACAACACTACTTGTCTAAAATATTACACTGCAACTACAAAGAAACACACTAATAGTATAAATCACTACTAGTACAAAACACAATACTACTAGTACGAAACACAACACTACTAGTATAAATCACAACTACTAGTACAAAACATCACTAGTACACACATCACTGCTAGCACAATACACAACACTACTAGTACTAAACATATCACTACTAGTATAAAAGACATCACTACCAGTACAAAACATAACACTACTATTACAAAGCACAATGTTACTAGATGCAAAACACTACAGTACACTACTAGTACACAACACAATACGACAATAATATGGCACAACAATACTAGTATAATACACAACCAAAAAAATACGATATAAACAATACTTTAAAAACAAGATATTACTCATATATGCGAAAACTGTAATAGTAATAAGAAATTTTCTAAAGTTATTTATTTGAAATTTTATATTCTGTAAGTTCGCTCCGTTTTATAATTTGTTTTCATTAGCAACTCTGGCTACACAACACATTATGGTACAAAACACAACACTATTTGCCGAATTACATATTTGTACTGCCCAGGGATTGAACCCTTGGTGTAATAGCCAACCTTCAACCATTACAGCACATGAATCGTCTTATATTAATATACGATAACTAATGATTTTCCCAAGTAATTTATGTATTTGTTGTCACAGGTCACGAAGCATTCAATTCACTTGTAGACGTAGCGTCGGCGGCGAGTGCGTTACCCGTACCGAGAACCGAACCCAAACAGGACAAGATGATGCATCATCATCCGCACCATCCACACCACCACGACATACGGTAACTATCTGTAGTGTATGCGAGACTCTAATAACTATAACAACTTATATAGGATTCAAATTAAAGCGACAGAAATTTCTGAAAATTCTGTCACCAAATAAATTCAGTTTGTTTGTGGATCACAAATGTCTTTCTCTCTTTCTTGATTTCTCTGTTTTGGTTTCTTTTATTTTATTGTTGTACAATTAACCCATTTTTTTTTACCGAACAAAATAAAGCAGTTTGATAAACTAACATAGAAACTCTTTAAAAGTACGATAGTTAAAATTATAAATATTACAGAAAGATAATCTTATCTTACAAGTATCTACTTGTAAATGGAAAAGTACGAAGGTCCATCGAGCATTAGCCGTATTTATTCTGGATCACAATAGCTTCAAATAACTTTCATGAGACCTCTCGCAATATTTTTTACCTGTAAAGGTGATATAATTGGTAAGCTTAGGACACCGTCCGGCCCGATGGACCGATTTGCTGAAAGGTCGCTGGTGGAGGCTGGATGAGAAAAGCGGAGGCCCAGGTTATCTTGCCCAGAATGGGGAAGAGTCCAGTAGTGGACTGTGATAGAATAAGAGAAAGAAAAGATGGTATGTTATTATTTTGGGGGCTATTCAGGCTTAAACAGACCTGTAGTCACTTCGACCTAGAAGATTTTTTGTGACTCGCTCCGCTTTTACAGTTCATCTAAAAGTTGGGCACTTTTGGGAAGTCCAGGACCCGCCCAACTTTATAGATTTAATGTCACTTGGGCATAAATGATAGTTGCCCAAGTGGATGTTTCGCTCCCATTGTAGAGGAGAGAGTTGCGGAGTAGGTGCATCGGTGTATTTCTTTTTTTGCTTATATTTATTGTTTATTATTACAGGTTAAGAGACATGGCGATGGCGCAGAAGTACCATCAGCAACATCTACAGTACCAGGTGTTAGAGCGAGATAGGAGAGCGCAGCAGGCGCAGTACCTAGAGAGAGATAGACAGATTGCAATACAACATAATAGAGAAAGGTTAGTTAGTATCCTGCACAGGGAGAGAAAGAGTATGCTACTTGCCTAGTGAAGAAGTTAACGACATTTGCAGTCAATATCAAAAAGTATACCCGAATAAAATGAGAACTTCATTAACCCTTTGACCGCCAATGACGCTTTAAAGCGCCAGATAATAGATTTTCTATTGTGTCTGGATTCCCGGCGTTCAATGGGTTAAGAGTCTTGTTCTCTAAACCTTAAAAGGGAGTTTTAAGGAGGTTAATGTGGATTTGGTAAATACGGTGCTTTCCTCAAATCAGTTGCTCATTTGCATCAACATACATTGTTATTTTGATTTCTGGTTTTTATCTAAACAATGTTATTTTGTGTAGCTATGTATTTATTTTGTATATACGCATTTTTTTGTGCAAGCCGTGGCAGACTATTATTTAGGGCATCACTTAATCATGTATTCATGTGTGTCAAATACTGGAATTGAATTTACTAAGTGTATGTTCTTGTTGGTTGTCCAAATAAATAAAGGGATCTGTCATTGTATTGACACTACCATGATGTTAAGGATGAAATCTAATGAAATTAGAAGTTGTGTTATGCCTTTATAGGGTTGAGTTTGACGAGCAGTTCGGTGTAAAAATTTTGCTATCACACTTAAGATGTACGCATTTGGCCCACGTGGTGGGTTACTTGGTGGGCGACGTTATAGGCTGTTGAGAATGATGATAATATGTTTTCACTTTTTAACCCATTGAACGCCAAGCACACCAATAGAAAATCTATTGTTTCTGACGCCTTTAGGTGCCCTTGTGTTCAATGGGTTAATATATACGTTATAGACTGTGAATGGCTTGTTTACTTATCCGTATTAATGTGAAGTGTACTAACATGGCATTTGACGACCTATTTGGTGTAGCGGTCGACTGCAACACCAAAGGTTCCTGGTTCGATCCCGGGCAGTACAAACATTTGTGTGCATGAACATGTCTGTTTGTAATGGTCTGGTGTTTTCTATGTATAATATGTATGTATTTACAAAAAGAAAAAAATTATAAGTATATTTATCTGTTGTTTAGTACCCATAATAAAGGCTTCACGCTTAACGTGGGGATGATGCGCTGTGTGAATGTTAGTGGATATTTATTTATTTATTTTATTTCTGATCTGCAGAGAACGAGCAATGGTGGCGATGGCACAAGAGCGTCAGATGTCGATGGACCACCACTCGCACCACCACACCCACCACCACGACCGCCTACATATGCAGCATCAACAGGTATGGTACACTGTGAAGACGCTGGGGAAATGGAAAAGTACTGAAATAATTATTCATAACTGTCAATTAAGTCTGGAGAATAGCTTTTTCATTACTTTGGTGTGTCAGATATTGAACTGTTGTAAATTATGTTTTATTTTGTCAACTTTTACTATGCTACAGTTTCTGTGGAACAAATATATGTAAAGTTAGGTCTTTGCTGCTAGTTTTAGGTAATCATCATCTACAATTTGATATTCTTTCCTAAAGTTATATCAGTTTTGACATCCTTGATCTTATGCTTAATTCCCTTGTTATGGATGTTAAGTTTTTGAATTCTTTAGCTAATTCTGAGATAGCATTGTTTAATTGTTCCTCGTTTTTACAATATTTCTTATAGTAAATTAAATGATCTAAGTGTATAAGTAGTTACAAGTATGTTTCGACTATCCTTAAAGTTGCACCATCCTTTTTACCGAAATTTTCAAATCTCACGGAAATAAAATATGTCATTCTTGTTTTTATATATTAATTGTCAGGTAGTTTGGAATAGAACGCTCTATTACGTAGAGCGATCTATAAAGCCCAAATTGCATTTTATCATTTACATGTTTATATATGTTTGTATCTATGTAACAGGTGGTATCATCGCAAGATAGTGAAAGACGGAGTAGCAGTGGTGGCGGGGCCGGGGCCTCGGCGGGCGCGGGGCCCCCGGGGCCTGCGCCCCCGCCCTCGGGGGGCCCGCCGACTAGCGGGTACGCGCCCACGCATAAACATCGCGCCATCACTCCACACCACCTCGACAGGAAGGATGGGTCTGTATTCCGCATTGTGTTATTACATTTACTTTTTAACTAAGTATCATCGTCATCATTACTTAGGGAAGTTCTAGATATAATCATCATCAACAGCAGCTTCATCACCCAGACAGATGAAGATATATCATCATACTGAGCCCTCAAACATTAGTAGATAAATAAATAAAATAAATATCCCCTGACATTCAGACAACGCTATCTAGCCCCAAACTAAGCATTCGTCTGTAATATAATTACAAAACATATTTATGTTCTATTTATTAGTAAATGAATACTGCCCGGGTATAGCATCCGGAACCCTTGGTACAACCGGAGCCCGCGTGGACAATCAAGGCCTAATCACCCTATACGGGTAGGCTCGTCTCCCTTGATGGGGACATGTATGAGCTAATAATGAAATTGATTTAATATGTAGTTGTACAGTGTAATGACAAAGCGTGTTTGCGTGCAGTAGGGCCGTGGTGGCAGTGAGCTCGGTATCTGGCGGGGTCCCGGTGGGCGGCGGTCCCCCGGTGGTTGGGGGCGGTCCCCCGGTGTCCGGCGCCCCCGGTCCCCCAGGGCCCGGGGGCCCGGCGACGGAGGCCCGCCGCCCGGCCGAGGGTACCCTGACGGCCGCCTCGCTCATCGACGCCATCATCACGCACCAGATCAGCCAGAGTACTGAACCGCAGCAGCGGTTTCCGGTTAGTATATATTTTTATCAATTAGGTTTACCAACGTTTATGTACATCGTGAGGAAACCTGCGCACGCCTGCGGAGAGATTCAAAGGTTATGCGTGAAGTCGTCAACCCGCACTGGGCCCGCGTGGACGACTAAGGCCTAATCACCGTACACGGGTAGGCTCGTGCCCCTGGGTGGGGACGTTTAATGAGCTGGTGATGATGATGATGTACAATCATACTTTGAAAACAAAAACATACACAAAATAAAAAATGTATTCATTCAATTTAGGTCCATATAGAACACTTACGAATGTGAAATGAAGCTACCACTGGTTCGGGCTGTAGTTATCTACTGAGAAGAATCCAACAATAAACTCAGTAGTTACTCTTTTAAAAAAAAATGTGTTTAGTACAGCATTATATTATTTCTAATCAAATTAATTTATATAAATCAAATCATATTGGAAAAAATAGATTTTGTTTTTGTCATAAAGATAGTGGTCAAGATAAGATAAAAATATTATACAAAGTACAATCACTATTATATATTATAGGCAAATACAACATGCACTGAAGAAATATTACCGCTACAGTGGAAGACGAAAGTATTAATATTACAAAAATTAAAGAACAATAAATAACATTTCTATATAATAATTTTCTTTTAGATACAAGAATATAATATTGCATTACATAACCACTTATATTATATTTTTTTAATCATTGAGTAAACGCGTCCTATTTTTAAATATAAATGGACCAAAGAGCGATACGTACTAACAAAAATTAATACATTTTGACACATTTCTTTACATGTAAAATTGGCCTTTCGTAACGTAAAATTATTCAGTTTAATTTTGACCTTAACGCGTCATAGAAAGAGTATATAATCAAAAGCACGAGCACACTACTATGTCATTATGACATGTAGCGAGCGACGTGTTTATGAATGAAAATTCTGCCCAACCGACGCGATGGGCAGACTTTTGCCGCGGACACTGAGTGAGATTGTGCATTGTTTATCTAAGGCTCTTACTCGTATTTACGACTGTATGACGACAAATAATCGCGGATGTTGTGTCTTTAATTTAATAATTGTTCTACTCTAAAACCAGTTTTTGATCCCATATTGATAATCTTAATATTTGTAATTGTAAATTTTATAAGTGTATTTGACATAAATTTTATAAGTGTATTTGACATAAATACCAAACACCTATACCTGTTATTTATTTATTAAGTACATGCTTAGTCAAATATCAAAACCATTTATTTCAAATTAGGCTTACAAAAAGCACTTATGAACGTCAAAAAATATACAAAAATATAATAAAAAACAATTAAAATACTAAACTAAAATATGAATTTTGATGCTTTGAAAAAAAGTATAATAAATGTTTTATGTTCCACAGACAATCAGGGAGTGCGACAATGGTGGGCCCGTAGAGCGGGCCCCGAGCGAAAGGCCCGAGGACCCGCTACACACGACCAGCATCAAACTGGGAGACCTCGCCTCCAACATCATCACCCGGGACTTCTGCAGCCCCACCACCACGCTGATGCACCACAAGTCAGTATACCCTTTCCTTTTCTTTTATCTTATTGCCGTCCACTTTTTTATGTTACCAAGTGTACAGGACTATCAAGACACTCACCTGATGGTAAGTGATACGCCTGACCATGACAGAGTGGCATTGAAGAAGGCCAATAACTGATAAACAGTTATTATTCTCCATCAAAGCCGCACAGTGCCCGACACCCGAGGCAACAGATGTTAGGTCTTTTATACTCGGTAATTTCACTAGCTTCACTTCTGAACTTAGGCGTCCCCTATTCTGAGAGTTTAATGAACAATAAAAATACTTCATCATCAGCATATTTGATCCCACTGCTGGGGATAGCATAGCCATGGGGTGATTGGGCCTTAACTTAGGTATGTCGTGTATGAAGTTTTGTAATATATATTTTGATAACAAACAATATGAGTCTGTACAAAACACATTTTTTTAAGAAAAGGGTACTATACTTATATACTTCACTGAGTTCTTGCTGGTTTCTTCTCAGTGGAAAACTACCATCCGAACCAGGGGTAGCTTCATTTGACATTCATAAGTGTTCTGTAAGGACCTTGACTGAATAAACACTTCAAGTGGCCGTCTTCAAGGCAAGAATGAATAGGCTGTTTCTAGGCAGGCATGATCCATCTTGACATTAATAAGTGTTCTGTAACTTTTCGTTTTCATTTAATATTTGATATTCATAAGTGTTCTGTAAGGACCTTGACTGAATAAACATTTTTCATTATAATATAATGTGGTATGTCCGCAGCAGCGGTCGTGGCGGTGCGGGCGAGCCGTTTGACGAGTGGAAGCGGAACAAACACGCGCCATACATCGTGGAGCCGGTCTCGCCGCCTGAAGCAGGACACGCTAACAGGTAACATACATACAAACAACTTTATTCAAATAAATCTGTTACAGATACTGTTGAATCGTGAACAACCCGTTGGGACTGGTTAGACAATAAGTTGTTTTTTATGTTACAAAGTGTACAGGACGTATATGTTACAAAGTCAACAGGACGGTCAGGACGCCCACTTGATGGTAAGTGATACGTGTGATCATGACAGAGCGGCGTTGAAGGAGACCAACAACTGATAGTTATTATTCTCCGTTAATGCCGCACTGCGCCCGACACCAGAGACAACAGATGTTAGGTCTCTTATACCCGGTAATTTTACTAGCTATACAGTGCACTCATCCCAAAACTAAGAAGTGCATAGCACTGTTATTTGACGGGACGATATCTGGCACTGCAGTGGTACCTACCTAGACGACTCAGTATCAAGTCTACCACCAAGTACAAGTTACAAGTGTAATTCATGTATTGAAGGGAACCAAAAGCTAGTGACAAAATCAATATCCATTTTTGAAATCTCGATCATCTTTTATACAAGAGTTTTACTATTTGAATAATTTAAATGTTTTTAATTACAATATCACTTGTTATTAGGTGAAAAGCAAATGTTTGACATGTTTGTGATGAATAAAATAATTTTCTTGTTTAGGCGCAATATGTCCAATACACAAAATGTCCAATTGTTATTTAAAAAAATATATTAGATTATGCTTCCATTTAAAAATAATCTAAATAAAGAACGAATTATACAAAAAAAAACATTTTTTTTTGTATATTTCTATTAATTAACCATAATGTTATAATAACAGTTGGTAATTTTGCAAATTGGATATTTTGCACCCAACAGGATTTCTCTATTGTTTGCCTATCTATCATGGGTGAAAAGAAATCCAGTATCCTCATTGTATATGTGTTTTGGCGTAGGAGTAGCAGCGCGGGCGGTCCCCCGTCCACGGTGGCGGGTCCCCCGGGCGGGGGGGGGCGGGGGCGGTCCCACGGGGGCGGCGCGCCGGTACAGTTCCGCCGGGGGCGTGCTGACCGCCTACGACTACGTCACCAACCGCATCGTGGAGGTGATGCGTAGTGACGCCGACGAGCGCGCCAAGCCTCTGCCGTTCCCGGCGTACGCGTACCCCTACTCGGCGTTGAACGTGCCCGCGCCGAAAACGACCCACCATCATACGGCCGACGGTAATGTACCAGTTTAACTATTTGGTGTAATGTTCGAAACAGTGGTAGCTTCATTTGACATGAATAAGTGTTCTGTAAGGACCTAAACTGAATGAACATTTGGTCTTAGGTCATTCCCGAGCTTTTCTATCGAAACGGGCTGTCAATTATATTTGGTTATGTTTTTAAATATATCAGTTTTTCTTATTAGAATATGTGTGTAACAGGAGGCAGCGGAAGCAGCAGCAATCCACCACCAGCCCCGGAGCCAGCGCCGCTGATGTCCGCCCAGTACGAGCCGCTCTCCGACGAGGACTGACCGCGCCCGCCTCCGCCCGCCTAGCGGACCGGACCCACCGGCCCTGACGGACCCGCCACCGGAACCAAGGGACCGGCCACCGGAACTAAAGGACCGGCCACCGGAACTAAAGGACCCTAAGAACCGGCCATCGGAACTAAGGGACCGGCAACTGGACTCAATGGACCGGCCACCGGAAATAAAGATCCGAGAACTAGATCCAAAGAACCGGGAACCCGACTTGAAGATCCGGGGACTGGCTCCAACGGACCGGGAACCGGAACAAAAGGACCGGGGACACACCGCAGGCACAGGCTCCTCTACATGTCCACGCGGGAACAATGACATCGATACTACACGCCGGACTAAATGTACAACACAGAAACCGCAAAGTTACACGCTGATAGTGAAATAAGTGAAGGCACTATAACACTTTCGGCGTGAATGTAAAGCCAAAACTTCACGGGAGTATTCCAACGCCACATTTGTTTATCTACTTGAAATATAGTGAAAAATTGAAAGTACATCGCGTCCGGCGTGAATGTGACACCAAAACACCTATTTCACGAAAATAGTGACACTATGCTTGCTATGTGAAATTAGCAGTAAGAGTTAACAATGACATATGCAAGATTAGCTTCTCAAGACATGAGAACAAATTACCAACATGAAATGAGAAAACAGCTGATTGATATACAAGAAAAATCACCGACCGAATGAGTGATCAACGAGTGACAAGTGAATAGTGACATTACACCACATCGTCAAAAAACAGTGCACAGCTGATTGACGGAAAATAGTGAACAACTAACCAAACAATTGACTAGTGAACTGTTAACCAAACAAGTGAAGTGAAAAGTGGTTACTGACAATAATAAACAAGTGTATATAAAGGCGCGCTTTGCGTCGAGCGAACCAGAAAACGGAGTGTGCAAGACAATTCTTATGTTCGAAACAGGGATAATAATGATTTGTGCGGCCCAGTCTCGGAGTGTACCACATTTGGTTTAAAATTGCGAGCGGACATTGCTACAGCGGAGTGCAAGCAATCAAAAGCTTGCGTTGTATATTGCCAAAATCGTTTGATAGATAATATTGTGGAATTACAAAAAAAATGCTACATTTTTAAGAAATATGTCTACCTATATGCCTTAAATAAAATGGTTGTGCTGTTAACATTTTAAGTTTATCATTCCATCGACATCGACCATTTTCTAATTAGCATTGAACTTATAGAATATAGTGAAATATGAATTCAGCATGGTATTCCGCAGTATCAATGTCTTATCGCAGTCAACCGTTTCTTTGCAACTGTTATTGTATTCAATTCTTATCCTGATGATGCCAAATGATAACTCCGTAGACTGATCATCACCATGTTTATAGCGCTGTGCCTGATTGTGTGAAACAGCGAATTAATTGTGTTATATTTAAAATGCTTTCTTGTATAGACGGTTACATGACAGTGTGGTCAGGCACAGCACTGAAATTATTGCTATTAAAAACTGTGCCGTTACATTTTGAGATAATTGTGAATAGAATCAATACAATTTTGGTGTCAAGTTTAATTTTTAAAGAGAGTTCAATGATGATTTGATTCTGTAAACATAATATTTGTAAGAGGTGTAATGAGTTTGACCCCATCGGCTAAGATACAAGAGGTGCTATTCATAAGCTTTTTAATATGTTTGTAAATACATTGATGTAATTAATTATGGTAAATATTGTAATCAAAAATGTAAAGAAAAATGACATTGTTTGTGTCTCTGGTGAGGTCGATGGCGCGACTCATGGCGCCTCTCGCCGCATTCGATCACTGACGCTTAACTGTAAACGCATTTGCATTTAACATATAAGAAAAATTTAAATCAAACGAAAACTAACTTATCTTTTTTTAAGGGGTCGATATGGACAGAGTTATTGTATAATTGTAATCAATATAAATGCGTTGTATGGATTAGGTAGGCGCGCGCGGCTGCGATACAACTTTATTTATTGAAAGTAATTTTCATTTGGTACACTGCCATGTTGGCCGTAATTGTAGCCATGCACGCGTCAAAGCTATTCGTAACGATGTATCATTGTAATATTTTATCCAGTCTTCCACCATCGCAGCTGTCGGCTCGGCGCCGTAAACGTATTGTAATTAAACTCGGAGGAAATTGTGTGTGAGTCCGGTTGAGACGCGGCTGAATAGGGTTTCCGCAAACTTCGTCCATTATTTAGCAACGTTAGGTACTAACTTGTACATTGTGTATAGCCACGCCCGGATGCATTTGGCGGCCGCCGCCCTTCTTAACGTTAAAACACTTTGTAAGATTATTATGTTATTTTTGTATAGCTTCTCTCGCTCGGATGTCGCCGACGCGTCACTCATCGGTTAGTTAGCGCGTAGTTGGTCCGTCATTGTATATAGCTCATGTCATATGTATATACGGCGCGCCGCGACCTCCGTGGCACGGTTCACGAACCTTATACATATAGTGTATGTACTCGGATCTAACGGTAAATTATATATATATATACATATGTAAAAGTGTATGGTTAATATGTAAACACTGTGCATTTGTAATTATGTAGAAGTTTAGGTAAGTTAACGATAGAGATGTGTGGGGCGGCGGTCGGGCCGGAGACTCGCCCGCACGCTTTATATAAATACAACTTCTTTTTTTTACTTTTAGCTCAAATAAGTTTCTACGTGTGATTGTAAGTTAGCTATAAATCGGTTCGTTTCTAATTTTACAACTGACGACTGTAAATTTTTACAAAAAAAAAATTAAATAAATAATAAAGCATACTTAACAATGAAACAGTTTCTTTCATATTGAAAGTTGTGTTTTGAGATTGGGTTTGGATGTAGTGGGATGGTATGTTGTGCGAGCGGCTTGTGAAGCCGGTGGGCGTGCTTGTGGCCCGTGGCATGTGCCGTAGGGTTCACCAGGGGCACGTGCCACGGGCCAGGGCCTGGCTCGGGTCCCGACGGCCCGCTCCGTGCTAACGACTGACTAAAGTAACGCGCGAGCGGCGCGGGGCCGCCCGGACACTCTCCACATTGTGATTTCTTTATAAACTGTAATGTTATGTAAGTAGCCGAAAGAAAAGATAATCCTTGTAAGTCCGATCTTAAGCGAAAACAAAGTTTTGAAAGGACAAATCAATAATAAGATGCAAATCTATTTATGTGTTTTATTTATCTATCTGCAGGAAGAATACAAAACTACTAAATATGAAACTATTGCATACTCGTATTGCATGTTCATCAAAGAAAAATTGTAGTCTTTTTCCAAACGATATCATTAAGTAACTTATATAAAATGCCAATATACAACAGTAGATGGCAATTTATATCAAAAATTCAACTAATACTAGAACAAAAGGTGTGCCATCTTGTAACATCGGTAACAAATAAAATATTCCACAAAACTGTCGAAAAGGATCATTTCCATAGATTTTGTATAATACTATGATATTAGTGATATGAGACGTCATCGCTCACTATCATCAATTGACCTCATATGTATTGGTTTCAATATTTTTAATAATACAATATTGCAAATATACAAAAGTGATCATTGAAACGACACATAAAAAATGTGCGCTTTTATAAAAATATGGTTTGGTATTTTATTGCGGGTGGTGGAGAATACCGAATTGTTGGATCAACTACCCATCGGCCTCGTCTTGTCCGATAACGATTTACCCGTCCATGGGCTGACATGGCATTAATTAATTCAAATTCAAAATAAAATTAAATACTTATTACAACCTTATTCAAATAATTTGAACAAAATTGGTCGCAAACGAAGCCTAAGAGTCCTTTTATCAACCAAATCATCATCAGCCTAGGTATAACGTTTCACAACACAACATGCAGGGGTATATGCAGTGGCGTAGCAAGGCGTAGACGAAGGGGCTTCTTACCCCAGGGCCCTTGTTCGGACTCGCTTGGGATGAATGATTTAAAAAGACTGAAAACTGACAACAAAGCATCTGAGTTATCTGTTGGTCTCAACTAAAATCTTAATATCCGTTAAATGAAAAAGGACGGCACACTTTACTTTTACGTAAAAATATTTTATTGAATTGTCAAAGGGCCTCGCTTAAGGCATTTCGCCTATGCCTAGGTCAGACCTGGCTACGCGACTGGTTATAGGCCTTCCCGCACAGCATAGCTATGGGGAGACCACCACCAAATTACAAAACTGATTATAAATGCGTAAATGTGTCTGGTTTTCAAATATCTCAATGTAAACTTCCACCATCAGCAAGACCAGGTATGCCGTGAACACGGTGACGCCGGTCCACGCGCGTTCTTGGTTGCTGCTGAATCGGGACTCTCTCCATAACTATAGATACTATGCCTTATTGGTCAGCTTCTTAGTTTTGCTTTTCTTTATTAATAAGATCTTTTTAAATTCGGGTGAAGTTGAAACTTGTACACTAAGGAAACCAACTCAATTTTGAAATAATTCATCAAAAACTCTCCAAATTTTTGACACAACAAAATACTGCGTCGTAGACTTGGCAAAGAGCCAACGATTATTTCACTGCGCAATAAATGAATCGGAAGTTTTATAAACGGTGACAGACTATTAATAATGGTGTATTTTATAAATATAATATTCTTAATCAAATCTAATACTAAAATAACAGGTTGTAAAAATAATTATAGTTGCTATAAAATATTGTGTAATAACTTATAAGGTTATGATTAAAATTTGGAATAATAAAAGGCAGAAAAGTCTAAATGAAATTTATATTTAAATAAACTTAACAACTATCACAATAAATTAATTAAATAACATTTATGCGTCTTAATCTAGACAGTAATAATTACATAGGTTTCACACCACTTCGTTAATATAAGCCTATATACATACCGACTATTAAATAATACCATACACTCGATCACAATCTGTACAATTACACATCTTGTTTAATGCCAATAAAATATGATACCTATGTAGAATGATCATCAATCATAATTCATAATACATTAAAGAGTAATTTTCTAAAAACATAATGTTTTAAGTTAATTATGCCTAAAACACATGTAACTAAATGAAATTAATTGCATGTGATGTCATACTCCACTCTGAGCTGCTTTCAATTGATTCTACTTCGACCTCAACATCAACTTACAAAGAAAGAAAGAAAATATTTATCATTTGAAAAGTTGACCTTTCACCAACTTTCGAGTGGTTTCGGTCTATAAATAAGCTAGAGCTGGTCCGATGTCTGTTAGTTTTCACTCTATTTGATTAATAGATCAAAAGCCAGTATTTTATTTGTACAAATAGAAATATAATTTTTCATAATTCGACTAAATATGAAACAAATCATAGGATGTATATCGCAATACTTTTTTTTATAACATAGGGAGGCAAACGAGCGTGCGGTTCACCTGATGAAAAGTGTCACCGCCGCCCATGGACATTTGCAACAGCTGAGGTCGCAGGGATGCACAATTCGAGCAGATTTCGAGCTAAGTAAATAATATTTCCTGTATAATAACATGAATATCACTTATTTTAAATAACTCAAACCAGGCAGTCCACCTGATAATCAGTAGCTACCTTAGCCTTAAAGCATCGTTGATGTACAGCGATCTTCTAGCAAGTCTTCAATACATCTGTATTATAATAATTTTGCGGCCTACAAAGTGTAATACTTTTTTTTACTGAACTGCTGATACAGTAACAAGGGTCTTAGACTAGCCTAAACATTTTTAATATGTTTGACGTCTTATGCGTCCCTGAGAAGATTGCTTCACTTCCTCGAGGAACGAGTGAGAGTTGTGTATGGTGGTCCCCCTAGCACTACTCTGACTCCCGGGTACGCTTGGTTGATCTGGTGCACCGCTAGAGACTCCTCATACGTGGTGCCTCCAACCTGGAATCACCATTTGATTCATATCAAAAACTTAAGAGAATAACGTATAAAAAACTTACTATAGATTATGGTAGGTTTATTATTAACGGTATTTTAAAAGGTTACGTAGGTAGGCTTGCCTTACCTTTAATAAGGGATAGTGAAAAGGAAAAATAAGTAAGAGGGCGCGGAATTAGTCTTCGGTGACCTCTCTCGCTTGGCGGAACACAACAAAATGCTACGCTTTAACGCGAAAACTACTGAAGCAATTACTTTTAAATTTTTACATATTCTTGGCTGTATTTGAACATAGGATATTTGAAAAATATCAATATACAATTTATAAAAATGCCTTTATAGGCAGTATCCTATGTTCCAGGCCAAGTAATAAAATACAGACAGCATAATTTCCATTATAATGATCTCTAATATTATTGTACAGTTTCAATGCG